>CALNHX010003448.1:0-149830 GCA_940337035.1 Agriotes lineatus | reverse complement strand
TATATGAATAGTATATTTGTGGTCCATTAGTAAATATGAAGCAACATAGAGAAATTTATTGAAGACAGTACATATGAGGTGAAATACCGGGTAAAGAGTATGAGGAAGCATATAAGAGCAAAATCCTATTCGCTTGTATGCGAATTTAAACCAGCAGAAAAACATGAAATGGTCAGGTATGTGGATAAGGAAATATAAGTATGATCCATTGCATACTATAGTTAAATAGGATAGAGAGGTAAAACTAGCTTCCAAAAGCAACATTTAGCACGTCATTTGCATTATATCATATAAAACCATTCAAAAAGTAATATTTATGTTGAATCCATAGGTATTGAATTTTGTGAAACATATCAGAATGTAAGACACTAAAATTAAGTTAAAATAGAAGAGATAACTTTGGAATGATATGGATTATGAAATAATATTAGAATTAATCAGCAGTGAGAAAATAGAACAATGATGTTTTAAAAGTAGATCTCAGACATCGTGAATATTCAAAAATAAGGACATTTATGACTAGCATAGGCATCATTACTGATTTATCGTGCTCACACTTGCAAGCACTCACTGTGTTCTCACCAGCTATTAGTAAACTGATGAGAGTCAAAGGAAAAGCAGGCTCATCTGTTCTCGCATTTTGCCTTTATTTCAATAATATCACCAGATATTGTACAGTCATACTTAAATGTGATGTTACAAATATACATAAGGTTTGCGGGAGCTCAGGATTTAGAATTAAATATAATTGTATGTAATCACACATGGGAATATTGGCGATGTGTTTGCGACTGGCTTTAATGTAAAAATTATACCTCACTTATAGCTAATGTAACAAGCAAGGGCCTGTTAAGGCATATATTTTGTGCTGCATATCCCTCTAATTTCTTTCTAATTTGTAAATTTGTAAAAAATTATGTAATATTGACAATAAAATCTTAATGTTTGGTGTAAATGTTTAGTAGGGTACTTAATATTTACAAGATGTTTGTTATTTTACAGTTTCACAATTCAAGTAAGTTGAGAAAGAGTTTTCACATTTTAGATTTCATGAAGTTGTGTAATTTAGCGGAATCGTCATACTGTTGCATTAATGTTATGGCAAAAGATTAACAACTAATTTCATACAATATTGGTACAGTAGAAGTGAACTGCTTAATAAACATGATATCTATTAGCTTCTTTATCATGTTTTTAAACCAGCTCTCTTCAGTTTTATACTGGTGTTATTTGACAAAAGAAATAATTTACAACACGGCGGTTCAGGAATGGTCTCGTAGTGTAGCAAATTTTCGCCAGCTAGTTCTGAGGATCCGGGGGGGGGGGGGGGCTGTCCGGAAGCGCCACTGGTTCGAGACGGTCCAAACCAGAAAACCTGCAGGTGTCCGTGTAAGTTCGTAAACCACTTAGCTGTTTCCCAAAAATAAAAGACAGAAAACACCAGAGCTTTAAATAACCTAATTATTTATTTACAGTATGTACACGTACAAACTCTGCACCATACTCGAAGAAGGCAACACAAATCTGTGATAGGATAATTGTTTGTAATTGGAATAGTAGATTTAATTTAGTTTTACTTATATAATGTACAAGGCTTTAATGTTAATAAATTTGTAGTGAAAAACAAAACTCTACGATTTTAACTAGCAATTCCCTCCAAGTACACGTATCTCAACTATAAGGATATAGTGACTTCAAAATCAAGTACTGCAATATCGATAAACGGGAGTTCTCATCAAATCGCTTGAATGATCAATGAATTTAAATAAACGCAACCTAATCGAATGGTGCAATTGCGCCTAGGTTGTTTTACATTTAACCATGTAATTTTCAGCGCTAAAAAGGAGGTATTTTTAATGTTTGATCTTCCGGTGATCCTCGCAAAATAAATTAAATTTTACAATGTTGAGGAACGCTGACCGTGACCTAAATGCTAACAGGCAGGATAGCCAATCGAGGAAATATTAAATACATAAATTGAAAATAACCTATTTGGCATAAATAGTTGCACAAGGTGAACACCGCAGTTACTCAGAATTTCACAACATAATCGGTTAGAAATATCACCGCGACAAATCCTAGGTAGAATGCTTGATATTTCATAAGACCAGCACTAACGATATTTTTAGTTTGAGCGATGAGATGGCTAAATTGCTAGCAGATACCTGGTCATGCATAGCAGGGCACAGCGGTGTCGACAGAGGCTAGCTATACTTGGGGATGCTGTCCAACGAATGTGCAACCTCATTAGCGACAGGCTTTCTCCATCTATTGTATTGGGGAAAAAGCCTTTTGGCCCCAACTTCGGAAAAACTGACACACTGGGGAAAAGTCTTGTGGTCTAAGTTTCGAAGGCTGAGTTGAGGGACTCAGAACTGCGTGGGGGTTAGTCCTCCAGGTGCTTTAGCAAGCTACATCACAGCCGAAGGGCAGAATATGGCATGAGTAAGATGAGAAGGAAAAGGAGACCTAAAATCGCACAATTTCAAATGCTGTGTTCAGACAGGACTACAAAGAGCATACCAGGGCTGAAAGATGACCTCAGGTGAGTGATCTTGCATAAATAAATTATCCCAGTATAACAGGTTTCATTCTAGGAATATCACACAGAATTTCTTGCGGGTGAACGACAATTTACATAATGATTCCGGAATTGTAGATCTGCACGGGGAAAAATTCCAGAAAAAACAGCTACATCACCCACAAACAATCACACCAGAAATCAGAGGCATAAAATGGCCGCCGGAAATCATACTCTCAATCTATTTTGGCAATTTTTATAATCCCATAAAATTCAAGGCTCTTCAAAATATCCCAAAGATGTAAAAATGAGTTTGTAACCAAAAGCACACCTAGAAACTGCAGATCACTCAAAACATCTAAACTGAATCTGGATGTATTTAAACGAAAAATTATACGTAGCAATTCTTAACTGCATCTAAATGATAAATTACAAGTAACACTGATTTCGAGCATAATTGAGTTCTTCTTAACATAAAGCTGTTATATTTTGTTAAAAATTTACGTAGCTATTACTCAATATTCCTAATACAGGTGTGATCTGCAGATTCGGAAATATTTCATTATCTAAGACGTCTGTTAACCCATACAAAATAGTTTAAAAACTTCACACAATTGCTTGTCAACAATTAAACAGAATAATTAGTATTTTAGTTTTAATAACAAGAAAATTCCATCATAATGTTTAAGTTTTAGCTGCAACTGCATGCACGAGACTCGATAAGGCTATTCAACGTTTTTATACTCGTATACATCGTGTAACTAATATTTACTACTCTCTTGTCTTTGTACAAAAAAAGTGACATTCATTTAAGTTATGTATTTATAAAATACTCCCCTACTATATATTTTCAATATTTTCTGCTTAAAGGTTTTTTGTTATGAGTTGCCAAATTTTGTAACTTAGTTTCTTCTAAATGAATATTATTGACAAGCACTTTAACCACTGCTTCTATAATTGCATTGACATCAGTTGATCTCTCACAGGGTCTCCCTCTTTTTCTCCTTTGATAGCATTAATTTTCATGCCCTAAATGGTAGCCTCTCCTCTTCCATGCTTTGATGGTGTCCATGACACATTAATTAGTTTGGGTGACTCTAACAGCCACGTATTTAATTTCTCCGTGTTGTATTCTTTGCTAAATTTCTGTAATATGTACTCTAATTGGTGCGTCCTAATGTTGAGTATGCAACGATAGTATGGTCTCCACAATATCAGGTTCATTGCGACATTATAGAAAGAGTTCAGAATAAATTCTTGCGTTTTGGAGGACTATCACAAATCATCGATGTTGGAGAAGTTAAACTTGCTCTCTTTGAAAGATAGAAGGATTCTCTATGATATTTACTTTATATATCAAGCTGTTAATGGCTTGGTTGACTGTCCAGAGTTACTATATATATATATATAAGCGTGACACTCCTGATGGAGTATAGCTGTCCCCTTCCAGAGAGTTTGTGGATCCAGTTGCTGGGGTGGATCAGTCCCCGAATAGTACTATATTATCGCGCGCACACATGTACGTACACTTATCACACATATACACTTACGCGTACTGTTCACAGATTATTGTGAGTTTTTGCTTTATTAACTATTTGTCTCCACACTTTCCTGTTCACTATTTGGTCTCTCCAGTTATTGATTCCCATTTTTTTTAGATCGTCTATTACTTCATTGAACCACGTTATTCTGGGTCTTCCTCTTGCTCGGGTTTCGGTGGGTTTCCACTGCATGATGTTTATTTGTTGTGCTTCCTTCGTCTCTCATCACATGCCCTAGCCATCTGATGCGTTGGGCTTTTATGAACCTTATTATATCTTCGCCATTTATGTCCCTTAATAATTCATGGTTCATCCTAGCTCTGATCTCGCCTTCGCTGGTTCGTATTGGGCCAAGTATTGTCCTCAGTATTTTCCGTTCGAAAATTCTTAGTTCTTCGGTTTCTTTATTTGTGAGGCACATTATTTCTGCGGCATAAGTGGCTACCGGTCTTATTAGGCTTCTGTAGATTTTCATTTTGGTTTTTATCTTGATTTGTTTGTCCTTTAGCAGGTTTCTGTTTGCATAATATGCTCTTGTGCCAGCTTGTATTTTTGCTAATTTCAGTATTCCTTTCGTTATTTCTGTTTAATTGTACTCCTAAGTAATCAACATTATCTACTTTTTCGAAGGTGTATTTATTTATTTTTAGGATGTTGTTTCCTGTATTATTTATTTTTCTTTGACATACCATAAATTTGGTCTTTGTTTCATTTATGTGGAGCCCTATTTCCTTTGCTTTATTCTCAATTATTTTGAAAGTGTCAATTAATCTACATTTTGTTCGTGATATTATAACAACGTCATCTGCATAGGCAAGTATCTGCATTTCTTTGTTTATTATTGTTCCTTTATATTCAATGTTTCTCAGTACTTTTTCTAAAATAATATTGAATAATGCGCTGATAGAGCGTCACCTTGTCGTACTCCTGCATTTACTCTGAATATGTTCGTATCGCCTTCTGGTGTTCTGACGCAGGTTCTTGTATCTCTCAGTGTCATTTGTATTAATCGAGACAGTTTATTTGGTATTTCCATTTCTTTTAATGCTTTCAATAGTTCTTTCCTGTTTACTTTATCAAATGCTTGTTGGAAGTCGATGACTAAAAGATAGATGTCGATGTCGTGTTCATGGCCTTTCTCTAGTATCTGTTTAATTATGTGTAACGCATCTATTGTAGACTTTCAGTTGTAAATCCATGTTGATAGTTTCCGATTATTTTATTTGTGTGTTTTGTCAATTGTCTGTGTACTAATGTTGATAAGATCTTGTATGCTGCATTAAGTAGCGAAATCCCTCTGTAATTCCGACACTCTTCAGGATCTCCTTTCTTTTTTATGGTGATTATCACTCCTTCTTCCCATTCTCTCGGCATTTTTTCGTCTTTCCATATTTGTTTTATTATTTCGTAGATTCTTTGATGGAGTTTTTCACCTCCGTGTTTTAACAGCTCTCCGTTTATCTCATCTTTACCTGGGGCCTTTCCATTTTTAATATTGCACACTACATTCTTGAATTCTTCGTATGTTGGTTCTGGTATTTCTTCATTGTAATTATCTCCTGTTTCCTCCTCTTGTCGTTTGTTTTCCTCTTTTTCTTCTTGTTCATTGAGTAGTTTCCGAAAGTGTTTTTCCCATATTTCCTTAATTTTATCAGGTGAGTGTTCTATGTTTCCTTCTTCGTCTTTCATCCCCCTTGTTTTAATCTGATAATTTCTTTTTTGTTCTCGTATTTTCCTGTATAGTGTCTTTGCATCGTTGCTTCTGCTATTGTTTTCTATTTCTTCCATCTTTTGCTTTAGCCACATATTCTTTTTTTGTTTATATATCTTGTTTGCTTCCTTTCTGTATTTTTTGTAGCTTTCTAGATCTTCTGGTTTCATTGTTCTTATCCATTTTATTCTTGCTTCTCTTTTGAGTTTATTTATGTCATCACATTCATTATCGAACCATTCCTTCCATGTCTTCTTTTCTTTATATCCTACTATTTTTTGTGCACTTGTTATACTTCTACAAATGTTACCCCATTGTAGATCTATGTCCGTTACTTTTTCTTTTCCTTCTAGTTCTTTATCTACTTCCATTGTGTATTTCTCACGTAGTCTTTCATTGTTCAAATTTTCTATATTCAGTTTTTTGCACTTCTTCCCTTCGTTTATGCTTCTTGTTTTTTTTTTTGCTTCATTTCAGTTATTACTGGGTAGTGATCAGTGTTAGCATCTGCGCCCCTGTAAGATCGTATATTATTTATGGATGTTTCCCTTCTTTTTTGAATGAGCACGTGAACTATTTGGTTTCCTTCATCGGTATTTCCACCTGGCCATCTCCATGTAATCTTATGTATTTTCTTGTGTTTGAATTTTGTGGCTACTTATTATGAGATCCAGTGATGTTGCTAAATTACACAGTCTATTTCCATTGTCGTTAGTAAATTCATGAATTGTCTCCTTTCCAGCTACACTGTTTATGTAGTCTTCTTTCCCAATTTGGGCATTAAAATCTCCTACTATTAAAAGTGTGTCATGTTTGGGTACTTTTTCACATAATTCCTCTAATTTGCCATAGAACTGTTCTTTTTCATTCTCGTTTGCTACTTCTGTTGGTGCATAGATCTCTCACAGGGTCTCCCTCTTTTTCTCCTTTGATAGCTTAATTTTCATGCCTAAATGGTAGCCCTCTCCTCTTCCATGCTTTGTTGGTGTCCATAACACATTAATTAGTTTGGGTGACTCTAACAGCCACGTATTTAATTTCTCCGTGTTGTATTCTTTGCTAAATTTCTGTAATATGTACTCTAATTGGTGCGTCCTAATGTTGAGTATGCAACGATAGTATGGTCTCCACAATATCACGTTCATTGCGACATTATAGAAGGAGTTCAGAATTAATTCTTGCGTTTTGGAGGACTATCACAAATCATCGATGTTGGAGAAGTTAAACTTGCTCTCTTTGAAAGATAGAAGGATTCTCTATGATATTTACTTTATATATCAAGTTGTTAATGGCTTGGTTGACTGTCCAGAGTTACTATGTTTAATTAAATTCAATGTGCCTAACCGGAATCTTTGTACTTTCGAATTATTTCACATCGAGTTTCATACCACGAATTATGGCACGCATTCGCCTATAAATAGAACTCTAAAAATTATCAATGCTTCTGCAAATTCAGTGGATATTTTTAATAGCACACTTGCTAACTTCAAGAAAGCTATTATCAATATCATTCTATAGGTAATATATATCCTTTTATTATGGTAGTCATGCTTACATGTTTTTTATTTGAATATATTCATTATGCAATATTTAAGGTTTTTGTATTAGTATACTACTGCTATGCATATCATAAAAGGTATTATTTCTGTTTTTGTATTTTGTATTTGTTCATTGTTAAAATGGGGTTTCCCGTAAACTTGATAATAAATAAATAAATAATTTCTCTGCGCTTTTATGTCCATTTCTATAGTGCGCTATTACCTAATGTATATTTTGAATAGGGTGAGGGACAAACAGCAGCCCTACTTCTTCTTCTTGTTCTTCTTTAGCCACTAGACGTCTACTCCTGGACATAGGCCTCTTCCAATGATTTCCATGTCGATCTTTGCTGGGGGGTCTGGATCCAGTTCTTTCCAGCATGTTGTTGGATGTCGTCTCTCCACCTTGCCTGCGGGCGTCCGACACTTCTCTTCAATTCCCTTGGTCTCCATTGCATCAGGGCTGTGGTCCATTTGGAGTTGTTTCTGGCCACGTAGCCCGCCCAACGCCACTTCAATCTCGCTACCCGCTCGATGATGTCGCAGACTCCTGTTCTTCTCCTAATGTCCTCATTCCGTATCCTGTCTCTCAGGATCACCCTAAGCATTGCTCTCTCCATCGCCCTTTGACAAACTCGGAGACGATTGGCGCTCCTTGCTGTGAGTGTCAGTGTTTCCAGTCCATATGTCGCTACTGGCAGGACGCATGCATCGTAGACCTTCCTTTTTAGATTTGTAGGAACGGTTGGTTGACGGAGGATGTAGCTGAGGTTCCCGAATGCCATCCAGGTGAGACCAATTCGCCGGGTGATCTCTGCTGTTTGGTTATCTTTTCCAAGTTGGACGTTATGTCCCAGGTATTCACTGACCACCTCTAGGGTGTGGTTCTCAATTGGTGACTGTCATATCATCTGGACTCATGATTTTGGTTTTCTGAAGGTTCATTCTGAGACCCCACAGCTTGCAAAGCGTCCTTAAGTTCTTGGATCATTATTGATAGTTCGCTTGAGTCATTGCTAAAAAGGACGATATCATCCGCAAAGCGAAGGTGATTGAGACGCTTTCCGTCTATGCTGACGCCATTCTGTTCCCAAGATAGACTCTTGAACACGTCCTCTAAAGCCAAGGTAAACAATTTTGGCGAAATTGTGCCCCCCTGCCTGACTCCCTTTCTCACGGGAACCTTTCCAGTGGTCCAGTCTTCATCGATTCTTACATGTAAGGTGGCGTTCTCGTAAATGTAGCGAATCAGGTTGGTATATCTGGAATCAATGCGGGCATTGGACATCGCCTTCATCACTGTCCAGGTCTCGATCGAGTCAAACGCTTTCTGGTAGTCTATGAAGGCCATGTGAAGTGGGACGTTGTATTCCGTAGATTTCTCTATCAGCGTGCGTACTGCTTGAATATGGTCAGTTGTGCTGAAACCCTTTCTGAACCCTGCCTGTTCGACTGGCTGGTAGAAGTCGAAATTCTAGCTCAGGCGATTCGTTACGATTTTCGTTAACAGCTTGTAGAAGATAGATAGCAGACTGATGGGCCTATAGTTCTCCATGCTAGTGTTATCACCTTTTTTGTAGAGGAGAATCACTTCTGCATTCTTCCAGGAATCTGGAATCCTTCCCCCTTCGAGGCATTTATTTAGCAAAATTAGGAGTGCTTCTTTGAGTGTCTCTCCTCCAATTTTCAACATCTCGCTCGTGATCTGATCTTCTCCTGGAGCCTTACAATTTTTTAGTTGTTTCAGAGCTGCCTCCAGTTGCTTGTATCGATGGGCTCCAATTCTTCTGACCCCACGGTCAAGATTGATTTTCGTGATTCGTCTTGCGGGTCTGTCACTGATTGGCTATAAAGCTTCCGATAAAAGTTCTCGACCGTTTCTGCAATCTTGTCTCTTTCACTGACAACTTCTCCTTGGTCATTCTTCATTTTGTGGATGATCAGCTTGCCCCTAGATCGACTGGAACGAAGGACTCTCATGTTCGTATTTCTTCTGATGGTTTCCTCGATCAATCTTGTGTTTTGCGCTCTCTGGTCCCTTCTGATGGCCTTTTTCACTTTTTTGTTGAGGTCTTTGTATCTGGTTGAGTCTTTGTCGGTGTTTCTTCACTCATCTATAAGTTGCTCTGTTTCAAGGCTGAATTTAGGATTCGGCCGTTTTTGAAGTACACTGACTTTCTTTACTGCTGTTCGAATACTGTTGGTAATTTTGGTTGACAGTTCGTTCAGTTCCATTTCACGCAAAACTTCTGTTGGTTTAAGCTTCTTGTCTATGCATCGGTTGAACTCCCCTTCTTTTTCTCTCAGCTCGTTTATGGTGGGGCGATTCTTCTTTTCCACCCGAAGTTTTCTCTCGAGTTGTGTATTGATGTGTATCCTGGCTCTGACCAGTCTTGAGACCCTACTTGAGATCTCTATTAATAAAAAAACAATAAAATATTGCTCATATTATCTTTGCTACACTCCAATTTCTTCTGTTGATGTTCTCTATTGCGTTTATATGCATGTTACAGATATTAATTTTATCAATAAATTTCTAAGATTTTACTTAATGCATGGAGTCCTGCGTCTCTTTAAGATCTACAAAGATGACATGTATTTATTTTTCGTAAGTTAATTTCGTTTCCATTAACTGTATTAATATGAACAAATTGTTTTAGTACAGTAAAACTAAGGTATAACCCAAACATAAAAAAAAGTTCTACCCAGCCGCAAACTGTTGAGTACCCCAGTCTTAGTCTTCTTAATCGGTCCTTTTCGATCCTCTGGGGATCATAGGGCGTCTGGTGACGTCGCCATGACAGTTTTGTTCTAATACAAGGTCGTCAGCCTTGTACTATTTACACCGTTACACTAACACTTAATTTAAACATTTTTGAACTGAGTTAGTCATTTTAGTCTTTACACAATACTTCAATTAACTGCTTCCATTCTTCCTTATTCTTAGCAAATTCTTTGATTTGAGACCAGGTTAAGTTTAGGTTGGTATATTCTTTGTTAACCATCCTCTTCCATGTTATATTTGGTCTTCCTAATTTTCGTTTACCTTTTATAGTAAACTCCAGAGCTTGTCTGGTTACGTCTTCCACTAGCTTTCTAAGTGTGTGACCCATCCATCGCCATCGTCTTCGCATTATAGTTTTCTTTATAGGTTCTTGGTTTGTATTTTCCCATAGTTCCGCATTTGAGATTTTATTTGGCCAGTATATTTTTAAGAGTCTTCGCAGGGATTTATTTACAAAGGTTTGAATGTCTTTTAATTGTATTTCGCTTAATGCCCATGTCTCCGAACCATATAGCAGAACACTCATAACATTTGTATTAAAAATTCTGAGTTTGGTGTTTTTTGATACTTCACTTGAATACCATATCTTTCGCAACATATTAAATGCATTCTGAGCTTTAAATAATAAAATGAAGAACTTGTAGTCTTCCCCACAAATTTAATTAGGTGATAAACGAAGTTACAGAATGTGTGCGTGACTAGTTTCGACAGTTGTCATCCTCAGACGCAACATTTCCAATGGCTAAAACGATTAATGTTAGGACAAACCCTAATAGTACAAAAATAGACTTACCTAAAGGGTAATCATAGTAACACTATGTGAAAAGAACAAGTAACATTTTGGGCCTGATGGGCAAATTCAAAATTTGAAGGTTATAAACTTTGGATGGTACAAAGGACAAATGTCTGTAAAAAATTAACGCTAAATACAAGATAACTTAATCGAAAGTAATATCTTACCATGACATGGATAAAACTAAATAAGACGATTAACATCTCAGGCAACCATTATAACATGTGTAAAAAATTAGGTATTAAATTTGCTAAAAACAAACATGCGAAAATTAGACAAATGACAGGTTACAATCAAAATATATACTTACAGAGGAAGAACAATATTTATAAATCAAAATGTTAATATAGATTTAAATTTAAATTTTCCCCTACAGGGTGATGAATTAATAGTAAAACACGAGGCCAACGGCCCACATCTTTCAACCGACTCCATTAAAGAGGAAGTAAACAAATAATCAATCGAATTCAAAACGGAAATAGTTTTGCAAAGTAACGCCCACTATTGAAAACTTCTAAAAGCAGAGCTGAAGGCTTTGCATACATGTGAAAGAGGTTGCCTATATGCCAGAGTAAGGTAAACCAAACGTGTGAGAAAACCGTAATAAATATTTAAAACCTAATTTAAACTCATTGTAATTAAGATATCTCAAATGTATACAAAAACCACTAAGTAAAATATAAAACTATAGCAATGATATAATCAAAAAGATAAAATTTCAACCAACGGCTAGTGAACTACGATCCGGAAGGAGGATAATTGATAATTAAATGTAATAAGTGAAAATTGTTATCCAAGTAACTTAACTCATTAAGGCAATTATCCGAATCAGATTTAGATCTCTTAGAAATTTCAAAAATTTCCAGCAGATTAAGTTTTGAGCCTTTATTTTGTAAATGTAATAGAGAAAAATTAATATGGGGGTTAAAATCATGGTTATAAAGTATTATGTGGTTCGCAAAGGCTGACTTAGGGCTATTATCAAATTTATTTTTAGCTATAATGGAAAGGTGTTCGTTGATTCTAGTTTTAAAGCTCCTGCCAGTTTGGCCTACATAAAATTTGGGGCAAGAATTGCAAGAAAGGAGATATACTCCAGATTTATCAAATTTATCAATAGGATCTTTATTGGAAACAAGAATGTTCTGTAAACTATGAGAACCAGAGAATGAAATGTCAACGTTAAATCTCTTAAAAATCTTCTGAATAGAATAAGAAAGAGTACCTATAAAAGGTATTGAATGATAAATGGTTGCGGAACCATTAGGTTGAGAAAAATTTGTTAAGGTGGTCAAAAATTTAATTTTTAATTTATTGAATAAAGTTTCGACGAAATGAGGTGGATACCCATTATTTTGAGCTAGTTGTTTTATGATATTCAACTCGTTAGTGAAATTATCTTTATTTAAAGGATAAGTTAACAATCTATTTAAATAATACCTGAAAGAAGCTAATTTATGTGAAAAAGGATGAAAAGATTGAAAAGGAATGATGTTATCCGTGGTGGTAGGTTTTTCTATAAATATTAATGTCTAACTTGTCATGAGTTTTAGTAATAAGAAGGTCCAAAAAAGGATGGAATTATTAGATTCTAATTCTAAAGTGAATTTTATGTTAGTGTGGAGAGAATTCATAATATTTAAGCAGATCCCCACTTTGTCAATAGTACCATTAAAAATCACCAAGACATCGTCTACATAACGTCTCCAAAACACTATTTTATTGATGAATATGTCATACTTGAACAAACGTTCTTCAAGGCTTTTCATGAAAATTTCAGCTAAAGTGGTGAAAGATTTGATCCCATTGCAAGACCAGTATTTTGTTTAAAATAGAATTATTAAATTGAAAAAAATGTTGGTTTAAAGTAAGATTCAAAAGTTAATAATGCAGTCAATTTGATCTACGCTGAGATTACTATGAGAATGTAAAGAATCGGAGACTAATTTAACTGATTCAGTAGCAGGTACACTAGGAAATAAATTGGACACATCAAAGGAAAGGAATAAAAAGTTGTGTTTAACTCAACTAACTGTAAAACATTTATTAGCTCCAAAGAGTTATTAATAGAGTAATGACTTTTATAGTTAATATGAATTCTAAGAAAATAATTAAGAAATGATGATATTTTCGAAACAGGTGTGTCAATAAAAGAGCAAACAGGTCTCATGGGGACCTTGTCTTTGTGAATCTTGGGGAGGCCATATAGACGAGGCATAATGGGATTCATGGTTAATAATTTATAATAATTGATTTCCAGTGTCCAAAGCATTTCACGATAGCTGTATACTGTGGACCTGACTAAACTACAGAATTTTTGAAAAGATTCGGATAATTGCCTTAATGAGTTAAGTTACTTGGATAACAATTTTCACTTATTACATTTAATTATCAATTATCCTCCTTCCGGATCGTAGTTCACTAGCCGTTGGTTGAAATTTTATCTTTTGATTATATCATTGCTATAGTTTTATATTTTACTTAGTGGTTTTTGTATACAATTTAGATATCTTAATTACAATTAGTTTAAATTAGGTTTTAAATATTTATTACGGTTTTCTCACACGTTTGGTTTACCTTACTCTGGCATATAGGCAACCTCTTTCACATGTATGCAAAGCCTTCAGCTCTGCTTTTAGAAGTTTTCAATAGTGGGCGTTACTTTGCAAAACTATTTCCGTTTTGAATTCGATTGATTATTTGTTTACTTCCTCTTTAATGGAGTCGGTTGAAAGATGTGGGCCGTTGGCCTCGTGTTTTACTATTAATTCATCACCCTGTAGGGGAAAATTTAAATTTAAATCTATGTTAACATTTTGATTTATAAATATTGTTCTTCCTCTGTAAGTATATATTTTGATTGTAACCTGTCATTTGTCTAATTTTCGCATGTTTGTTTTTAGCAAATTTAATACCTAATTTTTTACACATGTTATAATGGTTGCCTGAGATGTTAATCGTCTTATTTAGTTTTATCCATGTCATGGTAAGATATTACTTTCGATTAAGTTATCTTGTATTTAGCGTTAATTTTTTACAGACATTTGTCCTTTGTACCATCCAAAGTTTATAACCTTCAAATTTTGAATTTGCCCATCAGGCCCAAAATGTTACTTGTTCTTTTCACATAGTGTTACTATGATTACCCTTTAGGTAAGTCTATTTTTGTACTATTAGGGTTTGTCCTAACATTAATCGTTTTAGCCATTGGAAATGTTGCGTCTGAGGATGACAACTGTCGAAACTAGTCACGCACACATTCTGTAACTTCGTTTATCACCTAATTAAATTTGTGGGGAAGACTACAAGTTCTTCATTTTATTATTTAAAATCCTACCCCACTTTAAGCAACAATGGATCAACACCACATTCTGAGCTTTATTTATTCTTAGGTTAACATCTTTGTGGCATTTTTCTTGCTCGTCTATGACACTTCCTCAGTATATAAATTTCTCAACATTCTCTATGCTGGTACCTTCTACTATTATCTGTCTGTCGTCTAATTGGTTTGTTTTTAGTATTTTCGTTTTAGTGGTGTTAATTTGCAATCCAATTGTCTTACTTACTGTGTTTAATAGATTAATCTTTTTTTGTAATTGATTTCTATTTCTGTAATCAGGCATAATCATCGGCATATTCCAAATCTTCAAGTTTTTGGCCAAATCTCCACTGTAAACCTTCTTTGTTATCTGTAACTTGTCGCATTACCCAATCAATAACAATGAGAAAGAGCAGGGGTGATAAAATACAGCCCTGTCTAACGCCGTTTTCGATAATTATCTTTTCCGATATTCTGCCATTATATTCAATCCTTGCGTTGTAGTTTTCGTATAACAATTTAATTAGGCGCACATACTTTGCAGGTAAGCCATAATTTTTCAGCACTTGCCATAGTTTAGTTCTGTCCACCTTATCAAAGGCTTTCTTAAAATCCACGAATCCTAAATAGACGTTCTTTTGCCATTCGTTTGCTTCCTCTACAATTATTCTTAGCGTAGCTATGTGGTCTGTACAGGATCGTCTTGCTCTAAATCCAGCTTGATTTGCTCTGAGTTTACCATCAATCTCCCCTTTTATTCTTTCTAGTATTATTCTAGTTAAATTTTGCTTGTAGTGTTTAAGATCGTTATAGCTCTCCAGTTATCGTACACTTTCCTGTCTCCTTTTTTGGTATTTTAATAATCAGCCCTTCGGTCCATTCTACTGGTATTTTTCTTCTGTCCATATTTTGTTCAATAAGCAGTGTAATATTTTAATATTACATTCTGCTCCTGCTTTAATTAGTTCTCCTGGAGCGTCATCTAATCCCGCCGCCTTATCGTTTTTTAGTTGTTTAATCGCCATCTCAATTTCTTCTTTTGAAATTTCACTCAAGTTTACATGTAATTCAGTGACCCCATCTTCTTGGTTTTCTTTTTCAGATTTTTCCACATCTGTCTCCTGTTTTGTATATATCTCTTTGAAATACTCCATCCATCTATTTATTACCTGTTCTTCAGTTTTAAGTATTTTACCTTTTTGTCCTTTACATGTGTCGTCAATGTTCCTTTCTTTCCAGACATTTTTTGCGTTATGTTATATAATGTTTTGATATCGTTCATTCCTGCTGCTTTTTCGGCTTGTGTTAATAGCTCTTCCTGCTCTTTTCTTTTATCTCTTCTTGCGTTCTTCTTTATTTGTTTGTCTTTAGCAACATATAATTGTTGAAGTTGTCCTTGCTTTTCCTATATATTTCACATAATAATTTATGTTTGATTTTTTTCTTTCTTCAATTAACTGATCCAACATCTGCTCCCTGCATTGCACGTCCATCCATTAGAGAGCTTTTAAATCTCTTATCAACACAAATGTGGTCAATCTGGTTTCTTACTTTTCCTCCTGGGCTCGTCCAAGTTACTTTATGAATTTCTTTAGGGGAAAAATACTTCCTCCAATAACAAGGTTATTTGTTGTACAGAAATCTAAAAATAATTTCCCATTTTCATTTGTTTCGCCAACTCCTTCTTTGCCCATTATTTGTTCTCTTCCAGTATTCTCTCTTCCTACTTTAGCATTCATATCACCCATTAATATTATAATATCTTTTTATAGGTATTTCTGATCTGGTCACACGTTTTTTGTAATTGTTCATAAAATATATCCTTTTCTTCTTGATCGTCTGTGATTGTTGGCGCATATATATTTATAATTGTTATATTAAATATTTTTGCTCTGAACCTTGCTGTTATCATTCTCTCAGGTATGCATTCCCACTCTGTTAGTGCCCTTTTTGCCTCTACGCTCATTAATATTGCTACGCCGTATTCGTGCTTTGCCCCCTCTTCTATTTTCCCGGAGTATATAAGCCATTTATCTTGTTCTAACCTGCATTCGCCTTTTCCTACCCATCTCGTTTCGCTCAGACCTAATTTATCTGTTCTGTATTTGTCCATTTCATTTATTATTTGGTTGGTTTTCCCTACTTCATGCATCGTTCTTACATTCCAAAATCCAAAAAATTTTGTAACTTTTGTGTTTATTTCTAATTTTTATTTAAAATTTCATAATCGCAAGTCCTGAAATCGTAGCGGTCGTCATCTAGTTTTTGTATTTCGGATTTATTTAACACCAGTTTTTTTAATCACTTAAATGTGTTCTCTTTGATTTTTCATCAATTATTAGATTCTGCGACGAGCGTTGGCTAACTGTTCTTCCTTTTTTCTTGCTCTCCTCACTTAACTGGTCGGTCGTAAAGCTTACTACGTTAACCACTAATCTGTTGTATATTATGAATGCCCTGTTTCCGCCTTCTCTTGCTTTCATCAAATGTTCTACTAAAAATTTTCTTTGATCGCGCACCTTTTTTGTAAAATCGTCTGTAATCCAGACTTCCGTATCTTTTAAATTCTTGATATTTCTTGCATTTTCATGGTTTGGCTCTTTTAACTTAACGTATTTAATTCCATCAGCACTGGTCTCGTTTATTTTGTCGATATTTTCCTAGTCTTATTAACTCGCGCGTATCATTTTCTATATTAATTTGAATTTCGATATTTCTCAGTAGTGTTCGGATTTTTTCTTTTAATTTTAGATCTGGCTCTTCCTCTTCATCAGGTATTCCTTGAAAAACTATTTTCCTTTTGCAAACCTCCTTTTCTAGCAATTCTACTCTGACATCCTGTTCCGTTATTAAGTTTTTAGTTTTTGGTTTTCTTCTACTTTGCATCCAACTTGCTGTAAGTGTACCGTGATGAGAGCAATCAGTTGCATCTTGTTCTTACTATTACTTAGAAATGTACTCACCCTGTAGATGCTTCTAGAAGAAACACGAGTCAAAGTTCCACCATCGTCACGTTTCTTAGTACGAATGTTTTCTGGGTCGGGGGTCGACAACCACGAGATCCCCAGATGCTGTCTGCACCATTTTAAAAATCTCCATGGCGATGATGTCCACCGAGCACCGGAGGAAAGAGCATGTGTAACAATGTATTTAATTTGTACATCGCCTAATCGAGCGTTACATCTAGCTAGCGCACGAACTGATTATAACAAATCACGTACCCGCTATGCGCGAAGACGTGAAGAAGCAACCCCGGCACCGCCTCCCACTTAATGATACCTGGTGCGGCTGTTGATAACGCGGACCGAAAAACATAAAAACAAGTTTCTCGACCATTTAAATTTACTTGAGTCAATTGAGTTCACCGATCCTGACCAATCACACTTGAGTCTCTGGACTTCCCTTCTCCAAAAACCTCTCCTAGCGAAGAATGTGGCTGTCTCTCGGTCTCCTAACGTATCCACCTGAACCCCCAACCTGTGCGTTAGAATGTGGCTGTGTCTCTCCGTCTCCTAAGGCATTGCCGGTTATTTCAAATCCCCACGTTCCCGTTACTATCGTAGGCGACGAGAATATTATAATTTATTCATAACCTGACCTATAAGAATCATTTTGTACCTTCTGCATGAAGGCGGCACGAACAACATAACTGCATTATTTAATTTACCTGGAGGGTCAGCAATATACGCCCAACGATGTTTCCGGTAGCGCCGAAGGCGAAATAAGCCACTGGAGCTCGAACCTGAAGGTTCTTGCTGCACGCGAAGACCGGAGCAGCAGGAACAAATTTACGGCGCAGCTATTCCGGGAACAACGCATGGCCATCCTAAGGCACCAGCACATCCCGCACTAGACCTTAAGCACTCCAGGAGCCGCAGGTATCTCCTAATTTTGTTAATTTATGCGTATGTTTGCAGAGCACCAAGTGTAAACAAACCGCTTGTCTGAAAGCCGCGTTGCAGACATCCGACATATAAAGCCGAAATACATACTTCGCTCCAGGTCCGAGGCTGCCGCCCCCGGCAATTATGTGTCGAGTGTGTTGCGGTTCACCAGGAAACAGCAGAAATACACCCCCATAAGAATTGCAAATTTTATTAATATACAATTCAGTTTGCATAAAATTGCCGATTATTTAGTATTTATAGTTAACATAATATATCGTTGGGAAATATATTGTTTTCCTGGCCCTATATATTTGAGCTAGTGTGAACATTTCTCCGATTTGAGCTAAACGAGATAGAAGTTGATAAGCGTTTGGGCCTTTCCGAAATGAATGAAAGTCGTAAATGACCAGTACTAAAATTAAATTTGGAGGGGCAAAACGTTACAAACTTACTACTATTATGTTTCGACTGTGAGCAATTATTAAATTCTAAATTCCAATAATTAATAGAATAATAAATTGTTACTCACAACAAATACTACATTTTATCAGAAAATTTCAATAAAATATTTAGATATCTTACCTGTTTATGTAATTCCTCGGTGAAATTTCCAGCAACGATTCACTTCTGTAGCGTTTTTGAATATGAACATTAGGTAGTTATATTAACCACTATATTTACATACATTTACAATTAATACAATTATACAAGAGTGTGACCAATATTTATTTAATATTATGGACCGCTACTAATAAATATAAAAGTCCTTAAACCATAACATGTTATGAGTTTTATTAAGTAGGGTGCAAATTTTGTTACACCAATATTAAGCAAGCATAACGTCAACAAAAATGCCCGATAGCAACGTCACAGCTTCTATTATTTTCTAACTAGCTCAAAAATTCAGAGTGGGCAGTGGGCATGAAGTACTTAATTAATTCACTAACTAATATGAGAAAGATAATAGTAATAAGGGCGTCAGGTACAATAATTTAACAAGTTAGCCTCTGAGAACCATGTGGAGCGAGTGACCTACGATGAAACTGGCTGAAAGAAATAACAACTCAAAGAACACAAAAGAAGAAACATTGACTAGTAGCATATAATAAATGGTTTATTCACAATAATATACAAAAAACGTTTATGGGTGACACAAACATAAGCACAACGCCAGAATTACAGATTTTTCAATTTTCGTTATCGGTTAATATAAGCGACTCATTCACTAATGAATTAAAATTTATGCTGGGTCCAGGAATGCAAAAAAGACACAGAAAGAGAAATTACACTGGTCTGCAAAAAAAACTTTTTTCTACAGCCGTCAAAAATGTGACATTTATGCATCGCTATAGATACGCGTATAGTTTACCTTTTTTAACACGTGAAAAAATAATATTTCTTCACGACTAGCAGTGAAAAAACGGTTTTGGAACACCATTTCCTTAGTTGCAACACATATAAAACGTTACGTACATAATAATATTACTCTACTTATATTTGCTATATACGTATGTTTTGTTGCAGAAAATCTTTTATTCTTTTTTTGACGGCTGTAGAAAAAACGTTGTTTGTATTTCGTGGCAAAATTCGTGTTTTTATGGCGCGTTTGAATGCCTTTTCTGGCATTCTCACGCGCCATAAAAAAACACTCATTTCGCGCACTTAAATACAAAAATTACTATTTTTTCGAGCTCTGATACCATTCCTGCTGATTCTTATGTAAAATGACCCTCGTTTTCCCCGTTTTCGGAAAAGCCCCCCCATCTATTTTTATCACTTTTCGATCATTTGGAGGGATGAAAAGGATTATTTTAGCCTTTATATTTCTTCTGAGAAGCTAGAGAGGAGAAAAGTTCTAAAACATGAACAGTAGCAAGGAGGTAGATTTGGGGGTGGATTTGCCCCCTTAAATTGTAAAAAAATCATTAAAAGTGATCGATTTTTCCGGTTTTTTCGCAATTTTTTTCATACATTTTCTATATATTCCAGCTGTCAGTCCCCCTCACCTTCCCCCAAACACACCCAAATAATAAAAATATATAGCAACAATATATACCAACAATAATAAAAATATATAGCAACAGTTTGGAAGATTCACTGTACCTCGCGAGCGCAGGTTTGCACAGGAGCAGTTTTAATAAGCGGAGAAAGGGGTTTTCGGTGCGCTTTTAAAGTCAATTCCCCACAAACATAGCAGAAGCTATCGGGATGATTTTTATACTCGCGTGACATAATTAATTAAACAGTAAATAAATGCTCGATATTAATCCCAACTCACACTCAAGTACTGTAATTCACTTGGATAAAGCTGGAATAAAAAAATGTCTACCGTTTTACACAATTTAAACAACTTGGAAACACAGAATTCCCGCCTAGAACACCGACAAGTTGATTCTACGATCGCTAGAGATGTACTGCCGGAAAATTCCTGTAAAAACCTGCGCGCGCGCGAGGTAATGAGAGCGCCAGCGTGGTAAAAGTAAATTGAAATGAGAAGAAGGCACGCCATGACGTCACATATGCCGTCGTAGAACTATCAGTGGCGGCGAAATTTTTAATTAAAATGGGGACTGGATACTGGACAAGAACAAACAATAACTGAAAGTAACAACAAGCATCTTTCGACTGTGCTTCATCCTACAGAATGTGGTAGAAGCTTAAAATAAAATGAAATCTCCTAATAATACAGATTTCATTTATTTAAATAATTAAATAGCACCCCGTTTAGACATTACGCTACTGATTCCGAGATGGCCTCACCTTGTTCGGCATGTTGGACTCGTCCGCCAGCTGCAACGCTACTGCGCACATGTCACGTGAGCCTTCTTCTCATTTCAATTTACTTCAACACTGAATCTTTCGAACTGTTACTATATATTTTTATTATTAAAAATCAATCACTTTTACTGATTTTTTACAATTTAAAGGGGCAAATCCCCCTCCAAATCTACCTCCCTGCTATAAATGTTCATGTTTTAGAACTTTTCACCTCTCTAGCTCCTCAGAAGAAATGTAAAGGCTAAAATAATCCTTTTAATCCCTCCAAACAATCGAAGTGATAAAAATAGGTGGGGGGGCCTCCCCCGAAAACGGCGGCTGATGGGGAAAAACGGGTCATATTCGGATTCAGGAGATATTACATAAGAATCAGCAGGAATGGTGCCAGGGCCGATTTTCATGCTGACCAGTGTTATTTATACAGCGCCCAAAAAATAAAGTATCAAAATGTTTACACTATACTTGTGCACCTAAACTCTGTCTGCGTGAAAAAACTTGGATGAGAAATTAAGATAAAGTACTTTTCTATTCTGAACAAGTATGTATCTTATATTACTTTTAACCCTGCAGAGGTCGCACGCGGACTGTCACTCCGCATGCAAGAAGTATCAGCCATTATTTGGCAATCCCTACTCTTTAGGTCTTGCCGGTCTCAGTACCTCTCGGGAAGCAGTATCTTATTGTCGGTGTCAAATAACAAGTTAGTGGGTGCACGTTTGTGTAAATGATTAGTATTTGCGGAGTGAGAGTCCGCAGCGACCACCGGCGTTTGTAAAATAGTTTTATTTTAAACTCGATTTGATTATAAACAGAGGTAAGTTACTGTAAGTTTTTTACTAATTTTAACTTACTAAATTACTTTGAAATTTTCTAGTTTCTATGGGAGAGTATGAGAAACAGCAGGATCGCCTTCGGCGTTTAATGAAAGAGTGTTTAGAATCTGACCAAAACGATAAAACTGGCCAACAAGATATTATTGTGTCAAATGTAATATTTATTTGTGTTTAGAACATTCAACCATTATTTGTAACGAATGCCATGAGAGTGAATGGCAGAATTTATTTTTTTTCATTTTTATTAAAATTCCAAAATCCTAAGTTAAATGTTAATATTGGACAATTATTTGTAAAGTTTCTTTTTAATAAATAAATATTTCATTGTTTTGCAATTAATAAAAAATAAACTGGCATATGACTTCTGTTTGTAGCCCCTAAATTATCTTTTATTTGCCATGGGGAGTGTGAGTCCGCAGCGACTACTCATGTTTCAGTATAAGCGCGACTCCTGCAGGGTTAAGAACTATTATTGCAAAAAACAATTTAAAAAAGACGATTTTACTAGATTTTAAAGGTAGTCATCTTAATTGTCCATTGGAGTTTTAGGCATAGGTTCAAGCACCTGTATCTCCTGTATGAGTTCTCATATGTCTATCTAAATTACTTTTACTTGATGTTCTGTATTCACAAATAGAACATATATAAGGCTTTTCCCCTGTGTGAGTTCTCATATGTTTAACTAAATGCCATTTTTGTGACGTTTTTAAATCACAAACAGAACAACAAAAAGGCTTTTCTCCTGTATGAGTTTTCATATGTTTAACTAAATGGCCTTTTTGTGATGTTTTCAAATGACAAACAGAACAACGAAAAGGCTTTTCTCCTGTATGAGTTCTCATATGTGTAACTAAACTATATTTATTTCCTGTTCTGTATTGACAAACAGAACAACTATAAGGCTTCTCTCCTGTATGAGTTTTCGTATGTCTCACTAAATCATATTTCCGTGTTGCTTTGTATTCACAAACCGAGCAGCTATAAGGAGTTTCTCCTGTATGGGTCCTTACATGACTAACCAAACGACCCTTCTTTGCTGTTTTGTAATCACAAATAGAACAACTATGAGGCTTCTCTTCTGTATGAATTCTCATATGTGTAACTAAACTATGTTTATCCGAGGTTCTGTATTCACAAACGGAACACCTATAAGGCGTTTCTCCTGTGTGACTTCTCATATGTCCAACTAAATGACATTTTTCTGATGTTTTGAAATCACAAACTGAACAACTATAAGGCTTCTCTCGTATATGAGTTCTCATATGTTTAATTAAACTACCTTTCTCTGATGTTCTGTATTCACAAATTGAGCAAATGTAAGGCTTCTCACCTGTATGTGTTCTCATATGTCTAACTAAATCATATCTCCGTGTTGCTTTGTATTGACAAACAAAACAACTATAAGGCGTTTCTGCAGTATGACTTCTCATATGTGTAATTAAATTACTTTTATGTGATGTCCTGTGTTCACAAACTGAGCAAATATAAGGCTTCTCTCCTGTATGTGTTCTCATATGTCTAACTAAATAATATTTCTGTGGTGCTTTGTATTCACAAACAGAACAACTGTATGGGTTTTCTCCTGTATGGGTCCTTGCATGACTAACCAAATGACCCTTCCTAGCTGTTTTGTAGTCACAAGCAGAACAACTATATGGTTTTTCCCCTGTATGAGTCCTCATATGCTTGACTAAATCATTCTTCAATGGCGAGTTGTAGTCACAAACAGAACAACTATATAGTTTTTCCTTTGTATGAGTTCTCATATGTTTAATTAAACTACTTTTCACAGTTGCTTTGTATTCACAAACATAACAACTATAAGGTGTTTCTCCTGTATGAGTTCGCATATGTATAACTACATTATTTTTCACTGCTGCTTTATATTCACAAACGGAGCAGCTATATGGTTTTTCTCCTGTATGCACTCTCATATGTTCAAGTAAACAACTTCTTTTTGCCGTTCTGTATTCACAAACAGAACACATATAAGGCTTTTCTCCGGTATGATTTCTCACATGTGCAACTAAATTACCTTTTTGTGATGTTTTAAAATCACAAACAGAACAACGAAAAGGCTTTTCTCCTGTATGAGTTCTCATATGTTTAACTAAACTACTTTTATCTGATGTCATGTGTTTACAAACTGAGCAAATATAAGGTTTCTCTCCTGTATGTGTTCTCAAATGTCTAACTAAATAATATTTTCGTGTTGCTTTGTATTCACAAACAGAACAACTATAAGCCTTTTCTCCTGTATGAGTTCTCATATGTATAACTAGATTATCATTTTCGATGCTTTCTTGTTTGATGTATAACTTATCAAACTTTTCATTGTTATCCATGTTTTGAGATATGCAGGTTGCAGTTCCTGTAAAACTACAAGAATTACTATCCATAGTTTCTTGTATGATGTTGAAAACGTTTGTTCGAATGTCAGAGCTTCTCTTAATGATAGTTATCCAACGGAATTTAAATATCTTCACACCTACAATAAAAGACAATTGGCATTAAAAAACGCACCTCCGCTAGTAAACAGAAAAAAGT
Source organism: Agriotes lineatus (assembly GCA_940337035.1). Lineage (NCBI taxonomy): Eukaryota > Metazoa > Arthropoda > Insecta > Coleoptera > Elateridae > Agriotes > Agriotes lineatus. The sequence continues at coordinate 125,577 of CALNHX010003448.1, read as the reverse complement.
GTTATTAAATATTTTGACATTAGGATAGTGCAGTTCAAAGATCAGTGATGCATCTGGTGTAGAAAAACTATCAAAAAAATTAGTAATTAGCAGCTAAAATGGAATTTTTTTATTTAAGTAGATAACAGAACGAGCGCCTGTGGTGAGAGTAGTTAAAGATGCGCGAGTGGATTTCAGAACTTTTAAGTTAAAGATTCACGAGTGCATGTTCATAACTAACATATATTGCAATCCGAATCAGGCTCATATCTAATGTGCGAAGTCGTTCTTGGAGTTGCAATATCAAATGTTGATTATGAATTTTTTGCACTACAGGTCTCAGAACGCACCATTATTGGTCTATTTTTAGGTCGTGAAGTTGATTTTCTCCACCAAGGGAGAGAAAGTAAAGAAACAATTTTCACCGTGGTAACTAATAAATTGCTAAGTTACCAAATATGACTATTTTAATTTTGACGTTTTAAAGAGCTGTATTGTCAGGTTGACAGTTAAAATATTTTCGAAATTTGTTGGGAATTTAGGTATTAAGCCGTTTGGTAGTGCAAAAAATAGTATATACACCACGGTAGCGAATCCTCTTATAACCTTCGCGCTTTAGTTACTTCGCGCTGCGCGCTCAGTATCTAATATGCGCTCAGGTTATAATACTGCGCTTCGCTACCTTGATGTATAATATACCGGGTGGCCATAAATATCTGATATCTCATCACCTTTGGAATCAACACCGCTTTATTAAAGTGATGAATCCAACTAAACTAAATGTCATTAATGTCATCACAACTAAAATTCCTATCTGTCAAAAATTATTTCAGATTGCAATAAGTAATGGAGTTAGAACAGGAGATTTTTATAATCGAGTCGTAGGCTAAACTACAGAATCCAGGGCACATTCCCCTCCTCTTATTGCATTTTATTACACTACATAGGTACCAATACTTATCGTAATTGAAATATAGTGCTAATTAACATTTATAAGTAGCTAATTCCATGGCTACCGGGATCTCAGATATTTATGGCCACCCGGTACTATTATTATTCAAATAAAAATTATGTTTGTGGCAGTTGCTAGTGTGGATGCAACTACTGTTTACTTTCAATATTTACTTTTCTTGTTTATTTTTCACTACGGTGTGTTGTTAATTAGTTGTACAATATAATCAGGATCCATGTAACTAGGTTTATAACCTGTTTGGGTCCCAATAAATAAAGAAATAAATAAATAAATTATTCTAAAATTTTTAAATGGGATCAACTCAATTCGTACTCATACAAAACAAAACTACAATTTGTAAATAGGTCATAAATAAACTTTTTTATTACTTCCTTTTACGATAGAGGAAGTATTGGTTCCACCCCAAAAATTCGAAATTGAGTTTTCAACAGATCTTCACGTTTTAGAGTTCCCTCAACCCAAAAAACATATTTTTGTTCATTGGTCTGTATGTCTGTCTGTAAACAGAATATCTCAAAAACGAAAATAGGTATGGCGTTGAAACTTCATATATTCATATAAGTTTTGTGTACTATGTAGATGCGACAGCAAGCTGTTGAAGAAAATCGCATAACCAGAAGTAGGTGTTTACTCTTGTGATGTTTTAGTTTTTTCGATTTTTTCAAAAACGACTGTAACGATTTTTTCAAACTTGACATTTTGAATGTGTATTGATGTGAGATAAGTGATTTTCCAGTTGAATACCTACATCTAAAATGGATTTCTTTTGTTTTTTTTTTCTATTTTTTTTATTAACTCCTATTTAAATAGAACACCCTGTATATTATAACATTTTTTAATTCAGCTTAAAATTTTATAGAAAATTTGTCTCTTGAACTAGCGCTCTATTTTGTACCGTTTTTGTAGAATTTGCAATTTTTGACAAATGCTGAAAAATTAAAAATCAAATTTTTGGGTAATTATAAGATCACTGTAAAAGGAAGTTTTTTTTGCTGATACTCCGATAGTTGGGGAGGTTGTTGTACCTTAATCCAATTTTTTGAATTTTTAAGTGTATTGAAAATACTTATTGAACAAAATTGTTTTATGCAACTGAATGGTAGTACTCTTATCCATAAATATATGTGTTGATCAGATCAATGTGCTACATAGTTTGTTTTCTTTATAATTTTTTTCTTGTAGGTGCGCAATAGTCCGAGGTACAATGACTGGTCGTACCTTGAACAATCACTGGTGCTATTTTTAACTAAGAGGTATAGGTGAAGTTGGTGAAGATTTTTCAATTAATTTCACAGAACACAGAAACTTTAATACTTACACTTGTATTAAAGACTTAAATTCTAATAGCTAACGTACACTATATTGAGAAAAATCAACTGAAAATGTGAGCTGAGACCTTTGTCTCACAGATACAGGTGACGGAGCACGTAATTTTTTGTCAAAGTCATTTTTAAGAGATATTTCCTCAGATTCAATAACTTCATGTTCCTCCACAGTCGTTTTGGTGGAAAGCTAGAAAAAATTCTAGACTTGAAGCAATTGCTAATAGAAGAGGTACAAGGGATGACAAATGAACAGAAAAAGTATAGTGAAGAGATAAGGAACCGAAAATACAAAAAAAGAAAAAGCAGAGCTACGAGGAAATCAAGACATAAATACTAGATTGGATAAGATGTAAAGAGTGAAATGAAGAAATAATATGGTAGTACAAGAATTAATATTAAGCGAAAATAAAATGCTAACGCCAAAATTCTAATAAAAAAATTAACGGAAGAGCCACTACAAAGAACTTGAAAGTTCAAATGAAGAAATAAAAATTATAAACAACAAAAATGAACTAAGAAACTATGTGCAAGGGAAAATATTCATTCAATGATATGAAAAAAAAAACGAGAGACAGATACAAGAAAATCAGAAAAGCTGGCCAAGAGGAAAACAAGAAAATAAAAATAGGATATCAGAAAGCAATAATTGATGATCACGAATGGAAATGGAACAAGGATGAAGAAAGGCTAGAAATGTCAAAAAGCAAAATATCAAAAGGGGCATATCATAATGTGTCAAAAAACAACTAACAGAATGCAATGACCAAGAAAATACGACCACGATACAGCAAAGAAATGGTTCGAGGAATAAATTTGGCAAAATCGAATACTTGAGGACTAAACAAAAAAGAAAAGGAACTAGTTAAGGGATTTGAGGAAGTAGATAGAAATACTTTAATAATCACAGAAAAAAAAGAAAAGACCACACCACAGGAAGGACACATCACGATATTATGTGGTTTCACCTGAAAAAAACTAAAGGAGTTGAGTGTACAATGAACAAAATGTAGCAAAGCACATAAATAGAAATGTACATCCGAAAGAAAATGAAAACTGAACTGCAAATGGGAGACAAGAATAGATTTAATGTAATAATACTCTATGATCCAAACGAAGACGATAGAGCTAAAGCCAAAGACAAATTCTGAGAAGATGCTTCAGAAATTCTTGAAAGCCGTAAAGAAAGAATTGTGATACTAGGCCACCTAAACGGCAAAGTCCGTACAAAAGGTGGTAGAACACGTGATGTAGTAGAATTGCAAGGAGGTAACAAGAAACAATGGATATAGAATTATAGACTTTTGTGTACAGAATTATCTATTAGTGATGAATACATTCTTCCAACACAAAGACACATAAATACACAAGAGAGGTCCAGAGTCGAGATAAATATCCATAATAAAGTCTAAGCATTACCCTTTTTCTGTGACGTCAGAAATAACAAATCATAGCGTTAAAAACGTATGTCTTACATTAAATTATACATCGCAGATAGTTAACATGAGTAGGAAATTGACGTCAAATCGGTAGTAAGTTGGCACTACTGCTGTTTCTCACTACGCAATTTATAGTTTCTCGTATTGGTGCTACTTACAAGCTCTTATCTGTCACACATTTTAAATTTCACATTAATTATTATCAATTTATTTACAAAAGTTTCATGTAATGGAATATGTAGAAGAGTGGAGATGCACAACATTTACAATTGAACTTTCTTAATTGTCTGATTCACCCACTATTTTGATTTAAACAAATATGTAAACTATAACCTTAATTTTCTTCTTTGACATCTGTGTAACTTAAATGCTGCAGCTGCAGTCTGAAAAACACGTTATTTTACAAGTAAAGTCAAGAACTAGTTACTTAAGTCACTCGAAGAATTAAACTCGCATATGTCTGATGAATCATCGTCATTAGTACTTATTTGGTCAATATTAGAAGCGTCGCTACTTTTCCAATTGCTCTTATAACATAAATTGACATAGTTCTTGCAGTGGTCAATAGTAACCTCAGTAAGTACACTATTCCAAAGGCGAATAGTTAATTCTGGTTTTGAATTTGGAAATGTTATTAAGTAATCATATTTTCGTTTGCACTACGACCAAACTTTTTCTACGAATATTGTTCTAACTAGGACACATTATTCATACCAATACATGATGATTTCGGAGACTTTCACGGCCATTGTCATTAAGTAAGAAACAAATTCCGGGATTGAACCGTGTCATTTTTGAGGTCGAAGAACTCAACGTTTCGCCCAGTTTCGTAAGGGGCTTCATCAAGAGTAAAAAGCTAAAAGAGCACGGTAACTCAACGTGTAAACCACGCCAGAGGCGAAACTCGGCTAACGATCGCAAGGAAAAAGGCGTGAATTTATAGGCAAGCGCAATCGCGGTTCAGTGGCGGTGGGCGGGGCTTAGAAATTAGAACTTTCCACATAGAAGGAAGGGGAAAGCCTTTGTCCCAATTGAGATTGTTAGAGTGTTTGTAAATCTCAATGGCTTCGCGAATCTTTCTGCTAAAAAAAATGGGGATTTGCAGATGATGGGAGTTTCATCAAAAAGGATCTTATGGCCGGTATCACGTTGGTATTCGGCGATGGCTGATGATGAAACGAGACCCGACTTGAGATAGCGCTGGTACTCAGAGATGCGAGTTTTCACTGAACGACCTGTTTCACCAATGTATACAGCATTACAAGAGCAAGGGACTCTATAAACACCTTTAGAGGACATAGTGTTTAATTTATCTTTAAATGAAGAAAGATCCACTGAGATTTTGCTCGGCGGTTTGAATACTGTTTTAATGTTTTGTTTTCGAAAAAACTTTCAAACGCTATCGGTGACTTAGTGGATATAAGGAAGAAAGACTAAATTCTCGCCTTTTTCCTTCCGATCGTTAGTCGAGTTTCGCCTCTGGCGTGGTTAACACGTTGAGTTACCGTGCTCTTTTTGCTTTTTCCTCCTGACGAAGCCCCTTACGAAAGTGGGCGAAACGTTGAGTTCTTCTACCTCAATAATGACACGGTTCATTTCCGGTAGTCGTTTCTTACTTAATACTAAGACATGCTTGATCTATCCGACGTTTCTCCTCTTCGAATAAGTTTCTAACGTTTTTAAGATAAGATTTTGGGCGTGCTCATTATAACGCCGCATTTTTAATGTAATTTTGGACAAATGTCACATTGACAGCATTATAAAATAAGCGCTATTTAAAGCCGACCTGGCCAAAACTTGCAGATTGTTTGTTTCGCCCCGTTCCTTATAGTTAAATACAGATAGAAAATTACTACGTCACAGAAAAAGGGTAATGTGTAGACTTTAGATTATGCGCTAATAAGTTTAAACTTCAGACGGGTAGGGTAACAAAAGATGTATGGAATTAAAAGAGGACCCAAGGCAAACAGAAATCACTATCTTCTTAAAAGTGAAATGTCGATACGATACTAAGAAACCGGCAATAACTGGAACAAAGTAGAATTGCGAAATAATAACAGTAAAGAAAAAATAAGAACTTATAGATTATCCAACAGAGTAGCACATAAGTAAAGCAACAAAGTAGACACTGTAGACAAGATAGAACTGTTAAAAATTGTCAAGTAAAGGAGGCATGGGAAATTCAGAAACAAAGAAATAGTATATGACACACTGAAAACCAACAGAAACCAGAAGCAAAATGCTTGGTGGAACCATAATATAAAGAAATAAGTAGAAATAAAAAAAGAAAAATGGAATTCGTGGCAAGTTGTTGAAATGGATTGAAGACTTTCTAACAAATATGAATTTCTGTGTAAGATCAGGCAAGTCAAAGTCGCAGCCAAAATTAGTAAGAAGTGGAGTACCATAGGAATTGGTTCTCTCGTCCACTCTATTCAAGCTCTACATGCTCGACTTAAGGAAGGTCATAAAATCTAATGTATTATTCTTCGCTGATGATGTCAAATATTTTGCTAATCCTTTAACCAGCTCAGGGCCACTCCAAGACCTAGACAGAATACAAGAATGGACCAGGAACAGGAGATGTATTCTCGAATGTACTCGTCATTTGGCGTCTTCGACAATTGTCGCACGGTAGAAGTCGAGTATTAGAGAAATTTGGTATTCTTGAACGGTACCCGAATTAGAAATCCGACGCTCGCTTTGAATGTCGCACACGCTTATGAGTTGCAGTATGTCGTCACTTGAATCGCAAAATATTAACTGGTACGCAGGCGCTGTAGCGAAAATAGTTCAACTGCAGCACTCCGAACATCGAATTGGTAGTGACAGTTTGAAGTGTTTGCTAAGTTTTGAAATTAAGTTGTGTTGAAGAATGGCTAATTTTGACGAACTCATGCAATTGAATGTGTTAGCTGTTGTGGAAGAAGCGGAAATATTAGCGGCACAACCCGGTCGAATATTTAGGGATAAAGAGGACCCATTTCGTCTTTCCGAGCAACAATTTGTGAAAATGTACAGGTTAACTAAAGGATTATGTAAAGAATTGGGTAAGAATCTAGTTTAGCGACCAACTCCGATCGACATGTGCTATACACCATTCGACGCGTCTCGTCGAGCTGAACAATATTGTCCCTGGGGACAATCGGGGCAGACCAATGGTTACTGAGATACAGCACTCTAAAGTTTTTTTTATAAACTTTTTTCTTCGTGGAAAACACTCTGGGGCCTTTGGCGGGGCGCCGCACAGCATTTCGCGCAGCGTACCCACCGAAGGCTAATAACAAGTCACACTGCGCGCCACCTAACCTAACTTTACCTAACATAACCTAACTTAACCTAATCTAATTTAGCGACCACCTCCGATCGACATGTGCTATACACCATTCGACGCGTCTCGTCGAGCTGAACAATATTGCTGCTGGAGACATACGGGGCAGACCAACGGTTACTGAGCTACAGCACTATAAAGTTTTTTTTTATAAATTTTTTTTCTTCGTGGAAAACACTGGAGCCTTTGGCAGGGCGCCGCGCAGCACTTCGCGCAGCGTAGCTCACCGAAGGCTAATAACAAGTCACACTGCGCGCCACCTAACCTAACCTTACCTAACATAACCTAACTTAACCTAATCTAGTTTAGCGACCAACTCCGATCGACATGTGCTATACACCATTCGACTCGTCTCGTCGAGCTGAACAATATTGCTGCTGGGGACATTTGGGGCAGGCCAACGGTTACTGAGCTACAGCACTATCAAGTTTTTTTTTCTAAATTTTTCTCGTGGAAAATACTCTGAGGCCTTCGGCGGAGCGCCGCGCAGCGTACCTCACCAAAGACTAATAACAAGTCACAATGCGCGGCACGTAACCTAACCTTACCTTACCTTACCTTACCTAACCTAACCTTACCTAACCTAACCTTACCTAACCTAACCTAACCTAACCCCACCTAACCTAATATAACCTAACCTGACTTAATCTAACCTTACCTTACCTAACCTAACCTATCCTAACCTAACCTAACCTAACCTAAACTTACCTAACCTAACCTAACCTAACCCCACCTAACCTAATATAACCTAACCTGACTTAATCTAACCTTACCTTACCTAACCTAACCTAACCTATCCTAACCTAACCTAACCTAACCTAAACTTACCTAACCTAACCTAACCTATCCTAACCTTACCTAACCGAACCTAACCTAACCTCACCTAACCTAACCTAACCTAACCTAACCTTACCTAACCTAACCTAACCTTACCTTACCTAACCTAACCTAACATAACCTTACCTAAGCTAACCTATCCTAACCTAACCTAACATAACATAACCTAACCTAACCAAACCTAACCTAACCTAACCTTGCTTAACCTCACCTGACCTAACATAATCTAACCTAACCTAACGTAACCTAACCTAAACTAACCTAACCTAACCTAACCTGACCTATCCTAACCTAACCTAACCTAACCTGACCTATCCTAACCTAACCTAACCTAATCTAACCTAACCTTACCTAACCTAACCTAACCTAACATAACCTTACCTAACCTATCCTAACGTAACCTAACCTAACCTAACCTAGCCTAACCTAACCTAACCTTACCTAACCTAACCTAACCTAACCTAACCTAACCTAACCTAACCTTACCTAACCTAACCTAACCTTGCTTAACCTCACCTGACCTAACATAACCTAACCTAACCTAACCTAACCTAACCTAACCTACCCAAACCTAACCTAATCTAACCTGTCCTAACCTAACCTAACCTAACCTAACCTAACCTAACCTAACCTAACCTAACCTAACCTAACCTAACCTAACCTAACCTAACGTAACCTAACCTAACCTAACCTAACCTAACCTAACCTAAGCTAACCTAACCTCACCCAACCCAAACCAACCCAACCCAGCCCAACCCAACCCGACCCGACCTAACCCAACCCAACCCAACCCAACCCAACCCAAACCAAACCAATCCAAACCAACCCAACCCAATCCAACCCTACCCAACCCAACCCAACCCAACACACATAATTTAACTTAAAGACATTTTAAAGCGAACGCGCCATAGACTTAGTGTGGGACATTTTAATTTTTACTGTGCTGTATCTCAGTAACCGTTGGTCTGCCCCGAATGTCCCCAGCAGCAATATTGTTCAGCTCGACGACACGAGTCGAATGGTGTATAGCACATGTCGATCGGAGTTGGTCGCTAAATTAGATTAGGTTAAGTTAGGTTATGTTAGGTAAGGTTAGGTTAGGTGGCGCGCAGTGTGACTTGTTATTAGCCTTCGGTGAGGTACGCTGCGCGAAATGCTGTGCGGCGCCCCGCCAAAGGACCCAGAGTGTTTTCCACGAAGAAAAAGTTTATAAAAAAAAAACTTTAGAGTGCTGTATCTCAGTAACCATTGGTCTGCCCCGATTGTCCCCATGGACAATATTGTTCAGCTCGACGAGACGCGTCGAGTGGTGTATAGCACATGTTGATCGGAGTTGGTCGCTAAACTAGATTCAAGCCGAGAATTGATTGTAATGGTAGGACCATTCTTAAACGTTCCAACGAGAACATCTGCGTTGGATCCTACTATTAAGGCAAGTAATACACAGAAAAATTCCTCACATGTAAATATTCATAAAGGAATTTTATTTCAGGTGCTTACGGCACTACGATTTTTTGCTTCTCGTAGTTACCAAATGGACACTGGCAGCAATATTCATATGGCATTAAGTCAAGCATCTGTGAGCCGATGCATTTCTGAAGTGTCGGATGCATTAAATCGTCCTGAAATTTTTAATCGATGGGTGTCATTTCCGCAGAACCTGGAAGAATTGGCAGCAGTGAGGACACAGTAAGCAATAACTAAATACTTTTTGTCTATAAAGTCACTTTGTAATTAAAACTATTTTATTGTGCAGGTTTTTCAATAGATTTGCTTTTCCTGGTGTTGTTGGGTGTATTGATTGTACACATGTTGCAATCGTTGCACCTCCACGCAATGACGCAAATCACCCGGAACATATTTATGTGAACAGGAAACGTTACCATTCGATAAATGTACAACTTGTAAGTTTTATTATTTAAAAATAACAGGATCATTAACATTGTAATTTGTAGATATGTGATTCCAACCTCAAAATACTTAATGTAAACGCTCGATTTCCCGGTAGCACACATGATGCATTTATATGGCGGAATTCACAAGTTCATGCTGCTATGAGAAGACTGCATGAAGGTGGTCAAAGAGATTTTTATTTAATTGGTAAATTACTCTTACAGTTAAAAATCTTTTCATTACCCCAGAAATTTTAGGTGATTCCGGTTATCCACTCCGTACATGGCTGATGACCCCATACGAAAACCCTGTGGAAGGAACTCCAGAGTTTGCATACAATCACGCTTTGACAAGAACTCGTTGCACCATAGAAAGGTGCAATGGAGTTTTAAAGATGCGTTTCCGATGCCTTCTGAGACAACGGGTGCTTAATTATCACCCACAGCGTGCAGCACAAATTATAAATGCATGCGTGGTGCTGCATAATATGTGCATAGCAAATAACATTGCACCACCTGTTGAGGACAATGGGGAAGACAATGATATGGGTGTTATAGATAACAATCTTTTGAATGTTGTGCATGCAGAACCATTGGGACGTGGTCATCCAGATTTGGCTGCTGGCAGGCAATTCCGGCAACAAATTGCAAATCGTTATTTTATGTAAATTTTTGTAATACAACTTGTAAATGTACTGTAATTTCATGAAATTTGTGTAATAAAACTTTGTAAAAATATGTAAATAGAACTTATCGTTTTATTGTTAAATATGTACAAAGAAAGGGTGTTAATATAACATGCGAGCAAACGCAAAAGTAAATGGAGTATATGTATTAATTATTAATTAATTTTGAAGCTTTGCTTCTACGACACATACAAGCGTTTCATGTGCAACTACAAGTCTCTCTTGCAAGTCAAGAGAGCGCTCTTGCAAGTCAAGAGAGCGCTCTTGCAATTTCAAAGACGCTTTGCGAAACTCCTCTTTCGCAGCCAAGTCCTGCTGGTACAGGGCCAATTTGTCTGCGTAATACTTCTTTTTAGTATCTAATTTTGCTTCCGCAACTGTCTGGAAAGCAGTGCTGCAATCAAGAGCACTCTTCAGCCTCTTGACTGCTGCATTTGGGATAACTAAAAAAACAAAAGAATCGTACAATTGTAATTAAATAAGATAGTTGGTAGGTATATAGTTACCTCTTGGTGTACTATTTTTTGCAGCTTGTCTGCTATGGCTCGGTGTTGCTGTGAATGTCGAGGTGGTTGGTGGCAGCACAACTGCAGGTACCGATGCAGCAGAGCTGGCAGCTGGGGCCAAAACAACTTCAGTAAGTACTGTTTGAGAATCCAGCTCTTCAGTTGCTGTTGTACTGCATTGTTCTGTATCAGTACCCAAAGATAAATCGGCACCTGCCAGCTCTCCTGTATGAGTAGCGGGAGTGCCATTCAAATACTGAGGAATCTTGAAAATATTAAATAGGCAACTTAAAAAGTTAATATTTGGATTTCAACTTACAATGGTCACCAACGATTCTGCAACATTTTTTATTCCATCAGTAACTGTGGGGCTTATAGTGTTGAGGATGGTTTCATCCACCACGCTCAACGTTACTGGGTTGGCACACCCACCCCCTGTGGTGGTCATATACGACCGCTGGGCAGCTGCTTTGGCTTTCGCCTTGCTACGCAAATCTTGCCATGTCTATAATGAAATAACGAATAATTACAGTAACAATATTCGTGAAAGTTAACTAATTTCAACCTACCTTTCGCCAGTGTTTCCAGTCTTTGCTGGCTCCAGGGATGGCATTTAAAGTGGCCCCAATTTCTGTCCACTCGTTTTGGGCATCTTTGTAGGTAAATGTTGAATTAAATTGTCCGGACACCAGATGCGGCTTTGTTTCCATTAACAGCGACAACATACGTCGCTGTTCTGCACTAGTGTACACGTTTTTTTTCAAATTCCCTGCCATTTTACACACAAAACAGTAACTAATATTTTACACTAAAGAACACGTGGTAATTCTACTGTTCGAAAGTGAAATGCGAACGGTGTCCTACCACTTGTTGCAATTCGAAGGCGCACACTCGGCAATTTTCGAGTGCTCGCCGAGTGGTCGCGTTCAAGAATACCGTTTTTAGAAAATCGCTCGAGATGACGTCAAAATCGTATGCGACTAGGGGCGCTAGAATCTCGAGAATACGCCACCTGGTTGATTAACTTAAATGCCAGCAAGTGTACTATTTTGCGTATTGGAGCTAATAGTCCTAAGACAGCCTACTACACTGATGGCGTTCCTATTACTACTGTCAGTGAACAGAAAGACCTTGGAATACTGGTATCCTCAAACCTAAAATGGGAGTCTCATATAACTGGAATTGTCAAAACTGCCAACTCGGTAATCTACATGATAAGGAAAGCATTCCAATATCTTAAACGAGACACATTTGTCAAAATTTACAAAACGTACATTAGGCCTTTGTTGGAATACGGTTTTCAGATATGGAATCCTTACTTCCAGAAGGATATTACATTGATAGATAATGTCCAACGTCGGGCTACTAAACTACCACAAGGATTCAGAAGACTCGAGTACCCACATCGTCTTGAACTGCTCAAACTCCCAACACTGCAACAACATCGGCAACGTGGCGATTTGATTGAAACCTTTAAAATATTAAACAATTATTACGACTGCCCAGAGCTAAAATCCATGTTCAAACTCCAATCAAGAACCAATTTACGAGGACACAAGATGCACCTGCTAAGAACCAGAGCAGAACTTAATCCTCGACATAATTTTCTGTGTAATCGTGTAGTGAGTGACTGGAACCAATTACCTGAAGAAGTAACTAATGCCACATCCATAAATCAATTTAAAAATAGACTGGACAAACATTTTGCAAACAATACTACTAACACAAATACAATACAATATAACAACTAACTATTAACAAACATGATACAACATAATGCAATATCATGTATTATATGTGGATATATCAGCTTAAAGCTGCCTTTCTACCTCCAATAATAATAATAATAATAATATGTGTTAGAAACAATGTTACGTATTAACATTACAAAAGACAAAGGGAAGAAGTCATAGAAATAGTTTTAGAAGTAAAAAGGGTATTTTGGGGAATTTTGGCAGAATAATGGAAGCTGATTTCCATATAAACCAACAGTTGTTCTACAAAACACTGAAAAGTCAAAGATTTAAGAGCAACAAAGAAACAATTAAGAATGAAGATGGAACAATATTAACAACTGAAGAAGACATAATAGAGAGATGGAGAAGATATTTTAAAAACTGTTGAACAAGAAAAACAATGAAAGGAACTATAAAAGAACATATACCATAGAAGAAAATCATCAACACAGACAACACACAACTAGGAGCCATTAAGGATGCCATAAAAAGGCTAAAAGAAATAAAGGTCGCTGGGCATGAAGCATAACTGGAGAAATGCTGAAAACATGGACAAAAAAGAGTTAGCAGAAATATGTAATAAGGTTTGAGATGAAGGAAAAGTACTGTAGTGACCTTTGACCACTACAAGTTGTTATGATGGTAGATTATTAGTATACAAAATGTAAGCAACTTACATTAAATTTACATATTCAAATTTATCCGTTTTTTATATCTACAATTCTTTATTTATATATGTAATGACTAATGACCATGGTTCTTACAGTACCACAACACCAGGAGACAGGCGTCATTGTACCAGTATTTAAGAAAAGAGACTGAAGGAATTGTAACAACTATCGAGGAATTACCCTACTCAGCATAGTATCAAAAGAGATATGTGAATTCTGAAAACAAAATTGATACGGGAAGTACAACTACAGCTTGAACTGTCTCAAAGCGACTTCAGAAAGGGCAGGAGCATACAAGATCACATATGCACAATTAAATAGATGATAGAAAGAGTAAGGAATACAAATACGAAAATATTTTGTTGAGGGCACTTCATTCCACACGTAGGAATATGGCCTGAGTCACGACAGGTCAGGACTGCCGAAATATCTCTTTCCGAAATTCAGTTATCTGGCACACCGTTAAAGTGTACTTAGTGATGTGGTTAGCATCACGCATTTGATGAATGCTTTCTTTCCCTACTTCCACAACCTTAGTTTCGGTATCCAATTTTTAAAAGCGAATAAGTGGGCCGACCACCAGTTGCCAGATATCGTGAATGAACCTCGTACTATAGCACCGTAGCCAAGCTCCCTTACCGCTCGGCCATGCTGGCGCATAATGCAGAAATATATCAAGCCTTTATTAATCTGGAAAAGACATTTGACAGATTATGAAGATGAGTCATAGATGAAAACCTAACAAAAAGGAAACACACGAATTTAATACGAGCAATAATGAGCATGTACAAAAATAATAAAAACTTTGTAACATAGTACAATATGCAATCATGCGATTTCCCAGTACATCCACTTGAATTTTACAAGGTAAACCATTTAGTTTGAAATTTCAATCGAATGTTCCAAGTAAATCCAATCCTATAACTTGGCCGGCTCGAATTGAGCACATACAGCATCGCACTTTAACGACAGAAACGCAATCGAGTTAGATCGACAGACCAGCTGTTTTGGTGTGCAGCTAAGTTCAACGTCTATTTTTGAGTGCGTTATAGATTGTACCCGAGTTTCAAAATAAAAATTACGACAAAAACGCTGTAGCTTGTAACAGGTACTGATTTTTCACGATAGGATGGAATTTCCATCCGATAGAAGCTCCGAGATAAACGTAATCATTAATCCCGAGTGCCTATCTCAAATTATGTGTTCTGATTGGTTAATATAAATAGCAGGAGAATAATTGCCGAAATGATGCAATTACAGCATTATCACTTGAATTCAATTATATCCATGGAAACTGAGATAGTCTCATGCCATTGCTTGTTTGAGTATGTAAGGTAATATAAGCAATTATCAAAGAACGCTTTGATTACAAATAACTGATTCATAAGCAACATTAAAAGTACAAAATTAACATAAATGTTAGTACTTACGCATTTAAGTATTTTATGACTGCTAACAGTTTTTTCTATAATCAAGTAACAATTATTATGTATATGCTTACCCACGCCTTTGATGTGTAAATCTACAGAAGTATTCAAGGCACCTTGTTGCTATTGTGTCAGATGCTACATTTGAAGTTTTACTGTGGCTCTGAAAGAAAACAATATTCATATTACAAATGCTTTTTAATCAGCTGCCCGCTGACTTTCATTTATAAATATTGATAACGTTACAACATGCTACATACCGAACATGGTCGAAAATACAAGCTGTTAGTATCTACACCCAGAGGGTTAAAAAAATTGCACCGCATCTACCAGATGTATGTAGTGCACCCAATTAATAACATTGTGACACAGGGATCTAACCGTTACAGAAACACTGCAGGTACGTTCTAAAAATATTTACTCAAAATTCTCTACTGATACATCGTCTATCCAACAATCGTTGAATGGCAGGTATCCCACGGTTTAATTATCGCAAATGCCTAATAAAACAGTAATGATAACAAGTACCTAAACTCCATAAAACACCCTCCCCATATTTAATCAATTATTACCTTTTTGAGCAATTGACCTACTTAAATGCAAAACACCTACTGCATGAAAGTTTTAAGAAAAGAAATTTTCATTAGGCATCTGTTGAAATACGTCGTTTCTTCTTATCCTCCAATCCTCAGGTTGGTTGGCAGCTTTCCATCTAATGTTGCAATCCATTCTTTTCATTGCTGCTTAACTGACAGCTGTCGAATTTAAACTAATTAATAGATCATTAGATATATTGAATTTGAATCGGTAATATTTTTTTTTCTACAGGCATTGGTAGTGAAACAATTTTTTGGCTTCGCTTAATTGTTTCGCCAGTTACCAATTTATTTCCGGGCCAGCCTGTATATTCCCACTTGAATTATTATTTGCTGTATTTCAAATGATACCAAACTTGCTTTGCGCGAGCTCTCTGATTTTGGTTTTCCCAAAATAATTCGTTATCATTATGCGCCAGCCGCAGCGGTCGTTTTCCGTCTGCGATTTCATTTACCTTTGGCTTTCGGTTGAAGTAACTCGCTTCTACGAAGACATTCCCGCGTGCTACTGCACCAATTTTTAATTGACTTCGTTTGTGAGCTGATGACTAAAATCAGCACTTTGACGTTATTCTTTGACGTAATTTTTCAACGTCACTTTTAAACGCCATTCTTTGATGCCGTTTTTTGACGACTCCTTATTTGGGTTTCCTAATTAACACCCTAATCAATAACTTGGACCAGCAACTCCTTTCTGAAATGTCACCTTGAGCTGGCCAAGTGGTACACGCAGCGTCCGTTCCCTTATCAACTTTGGCCACGAGGTTTGTGCTGCTGAAGGCGGTTACGTTAAGATTATGCTGGACCAATTATTCATCGCCTACATGCGACTTTTTTGTCACAACCAGGTTAGTCTCATTACAACTTTTGATGATAACTTCGCCTGCTCATGAATTGTTGGCGGAATCGATATCAACGATGCTTCATCACCGTTAACCGATTTATCAGTTACAAATTTAATTTACGCTTTATAAATTGAAAACTTAATGTATTAATTGTTCCGATTTACAATTTACAAATTTAAAACTAAGCTTTATAAATTTAAAACGTAATGTATTAACTATTCATAAATCTATGTTTTATAAATTTAAAACATAATGTATTAATTGTTCCTTAATTTACAATTAACAAATTTAAAGTTTTGCTTAATGAATACGTATTAAGAATTTTGTAAAAAGTGCCCTCACGCCATTTTGCTATCAAGACCGAGATAGCGGTTAAAACATATGACAGTGGTAAGCTTACTCCTTCATTGAATTGCAATCATATTCAATCCAAGAGCCCAAAAGAGGTTCACATATTTTTTGTGCGTGCTGCATTTTCAGCATTAGTTATATACTGTATTTAAACTTTGCGATAAACAATTTACCGACGTAATACAGATGTTGCAACCAATTATGACCTGTTGATTAAATAAACTTAATTGTTTGCTACTATTTTATTTATTTCTTGAAATCTGTGATTTCTGGCGCCCTGTGTTTTTTTTATTATTAAAAGAGCTTGTAGTAGTACAGCTGACGATAGAAATCTGCGACCCAAGGCCACCGAGATTAAGTTAGCTAGGTCATTACGGTGAGTACAAACATTACAGAGCTACCGTGGTGTATAAATGATAAGGGGGTTGATCTGCGATTACACTACCATTGATTATTATTAGTGATCGATCGCAGGTTGGCTTCTTTATTGTTTCAGTAATATATCTACAGCTGATTGCAAATAAAACTGGGACAGCTAATATGTAATATGGTGTACACTAAAATATTAAATACTCGTAATTATGTTGCTTTTTCTTATGCTTCTATTTTTAATAATATTTTATGTAGACACCTACGGAAATATGTGTTAGAGCCAGTATCACACGTTATTAAAAACGCAAAAAGTCTTAGTCTCAGTTTTATTTGCAATCAGCTGTATATTATTGATGCGTTTTTAATTAAGAAAGTTCAAGCAATGGAATAGTTTTTCATTATTCAACCGTTGTCCTCTAATCATGTGCGAAGTTTTTCACTATTGTATAGTACATCATACAGATGGATCATAAACCAAGATGCTCTGATAAATTTAAACGTCAAACCTTACTGCCAGTAACAAAATTAACCCTGGAGCACTCGCACCATGAACGATACAGATTTACACCAAAATCGCCTTAAATTTTGAGTGAATAGCGGTACACTGTTGGTGCCCTCTCTAGATGGGTTGTGATTATCCCCTGAAAGAAAAATGCTGGTATTTAAGAATTAGTTAGTTTTATGTTGAGATAATTGACGGTTGTTGTGAAGTTGTGCGGAGCGTGAAAAAAATTCTTATTGCGCCAGTTCTAGCGTATAAAATCTTTCTTCGTTACACCGTGTTTCACATGTATGTGCAATATTACTTCTCTTTGATATTTATTTTTTATTACATGTGTCATATCAGTAGAGGAGTCGTCATTATTATTTCTTAATCATTTTCATTGCCTTTAAGCATGAGTCGTGGCAAAATACTTTGCTGATAAATACAAAAAATGGAAATTCAACCACCTAGTTTTAAGGGTTTCCCAATTTATTCATCACCTGAATGTTTAATAATAGAAACATATTTTCTACTGAAATGTATTTGCTTGTTAGATATTGTTAAGCTCCACTTTGTGTGCCCAACTTATATTATAATCGAATTCTAATTAATTTAATTGCCCTATTTTTACTTCCTTTTACAATAAAGGAAGTATTGGATTCACCCCAAAAAATTCGAAATTGAGTTTTCAACAGATCTTCACGTTTTAGAGTCTCCTGAACCCAAAAAAACATATTTTTTTATTGGTCTGTCCGTGTGTTTGTGTGCCTGGGTGTGTGTGTGTGTGTGTCTGTCTGTGAACAGAATATCTCAAAAGTGAAAAGAAATTAACGTTGAAACTTCATATATTAGTTTTGTGTACTATGTAGATGCGACAGAAAGCTTTTGAAGAAAATCGCATAACCGGAAGTAGGTGTTTACTCCTGTGATTTTTCAGTTAAATACTTCTAAAATGGGTTTCTTTTGATTTTTTAAATTTTTTTAACTCCTATTTTAAATAGAACACCCGGTATATTATTAAATTTTTGAATTCAACTTAAGATTCTAGAGAAAATTTGTCTCTTTAATTAACGCTCTATTTTGTACCGTTTTTGCAGAATTTGTAATGTTTTCACATTTTTGACAAATGCTTAAAAATTTAAAATCAAATTTTTGGCTAATTATAAAATTACTGTAAAAGGAAGTTGTGTGCGTGTATCACACCAGATTTTTTATTATGGATAATCAAAATTATTTACTGCTAGCCTCAGTAGAAACACAATTGACACTTCAAACTTCATACGACAATTTCAAATGGTAAGTACTTCCTTAATTAAAATTAACTCACTTCACTCTTTATTTTCTTTCAGTTTTTATTTTAACTACATGCATTCTGTTGCCTTTTATTTGCCGTAACACTCTTCTCTACCAAACGCAATACATCAAGCTCTGCAACTCACCACGCTACAAAACTGCTCCACTCAAAGCCACAGCGAAGGCCTCAACTGATAACCAATTGCCAAGATGTCCAGAATTCGGATCCAAATCAACACAGGAACCCAGTTCGCCACAGGAATCAGCATCTACACCCTCACCACACTACACATCCAAATAGACCTCAGCTGTAGATGTGTTTACTTTAATGCTCAACCAAATTACACGTATGACGCCTGCTACAACCCAGCACCTCGAATCTTGACCAGATGCAAACCACAAGATGTCACTTGACAAGCCCCACAAATATGTTTACTCTGCTGATGATGTCGATGCAATCTACTTCCTTTGTAAACCATTCCTTTTTATCCAATTCAGTAGATGCAATGTAATTCCACAATAAACTCAGTTCACGTTTCCTTACTTTTTTTGCTTTTGTAGATCATAACTGTATTAGTTTGGTTTTATCACCACATTCTAGTCTTCATCCATCTAGTCTGCTAATCTTTTCTTTTAACATTTTAGTTTTTATTCTTCTTCACCACGCCAATTTATATTCAATTTTAACCTTTTTATTTAACCAAATATGTATTTAAAAACCTTTATAAACGGGTTTATTACTTAATTTCAAACGTTACAAAATTGTATTACATCATTTTCGTTATCACAATTTTTTATTTCTAATCAATAAACTATCTCTTTAGCGATATAGCTTACTTTTTGCAGTCCATCACACTATTAAAGCTTTATTATTTGATTAATACCTACTATGTTAAATAGTATATTTCGAAAAAGTATTTGTCATTAACTGCCATAAGGGACTAGCACATTTTGTGTTAGTACGGGCTTTGCAACCCCGAGGTACCCAAGCAGATGGCCCTCCAAAAAGGGGGTTGGGCGTGGGGCTAACTACCCCATGGGAGTAAAAACCGAACTAAGGACGACGACCTTAACATGTGTACATGGAACGTCAGAACATTATACAGAACTGGAGGACTACGACTACTACAAGAAAAATTACAACAATATAAATTGACATTAACATTGCGGCAATACAAGAAATGCGATGAATAGGAATAGGTGTCATGCAAAGGAAAGAACATGACGTATATTACAGCTGTAATGCACACCGACATGAATTTGGTAAGGCTTTTATTGTATCACAGAAAGTAAGGCACCTTGGCATTGGGTTTAAGGCTGTGAGTAAAATAATGTGCGTTCTACGTATAAAAGGAAAATTCTTCAATATAAGCCTGATAAACGTGCATGCTCCAACTGCAGACAAGGACGAAGATGAAAAAGACCGCTTCTATGAAGAACTGGACAGCGTATATGACAACTGTGCAACACACAATATCAAAGTGATAATTGGCGATATGAATTCAAAACTAGGAAAAGAGCTGTGTTACCAAAAGTATATTGGTAAATATAGCCTCCATGATACAACAAATGATAACGGCGCCAGATTTATCAACTTAGCAAAAGCCAAAAACATAATCGTAGGAAGCACCCACTTTAACCGCAAGGATATTCATAAAATAACTTGGATATCGCCAGACGGTTTCACAAAAAATCAAGTTGATTACATCCTGATAGCGAGAAGACACTTTAGAAATCTAATAAATGTAAGAAGCTATAGGGTGCCAACATAGATACCGGCCACTACATGGTAAATTTAAAACTTCGCGCATGAATCTTCAATGTCAAGAAGGGAAGTAGCTCCAAACAGACGAAGTATAATATACACATGCTTAAAGATAAAGAACCAGAGGCAAAATATCAGCAGCATATAGAAGTGCATCTACAACAGATTCAAACTGAAAGCTGATCAACTACAGAAATGTGGAACGCATGCAAAGAGGCTATTACAGCTGCAGCAAAAGAAGTGCTAGGTACTACAAAAACCAACCCAAGGCAGACTAGTTTGACCAAGAATGTCGCGAAGCGAGCGCCAAAAAGAACGAAGCATATAAAGGTATTCAACAGCGCAGAACGAGGGCAGCAGTAGACAAATACAAGGACCTTAGAAGGGAAGAGAAACGTATACATAAACAGAAAACATGGGAACCAGAGAACAGATTTCTGGATCAGCTTGAAAACTATCGAAGCCAAAACGAAACCTGAAAATTCTATCAGCGATTAAACGCATCAAGGAAAGTCGTTAAGCAGAGCACTAACATCTGTAAGGACAAAGAAGGAAACTTACTAAGTGATAAAGAAGGCATCATATCAAGATGGGCAGAGTACTTTCAAGAGTTGTTGGCAGGTGAACCAACTGGAAATACAGAGTTTGAGTTCCAAAACAAGGATCAGCTAGAACCCCCAACAATGGTGGAAGTAGTAGCAGCCATAAAAAGGGTAAACAACAACAAATTTCCTGGTATAGATGGTATCTCCGCAGAACTCTTTAAGCACGGTGGAAATAACCTAGTGGAGTACATATACAGGGTGTATACGAATTCGGCCGACAAACTTTGGGTGCATATTTCTCTCACTAAATACAGCCTAAAAGATTAGACAACCTTGATCCTTATCT
The DNA here is from genome assembly GCA_940337035.1 of Agriotes lineatus. Lineage (NCBI taxonomy): Eukaryota > Metazoa > Arthropoda > Insecta > Coleoptera > Elateridae > Agriotes > Agriotes lineatus. The sequence continues at coordinate 104,181 of CALNHX010003448.1, read as the reverse complement.
GCAAGATAAACTCTGCACAGGTCAAAACACTTCGAAAAAACACTATGAATTTTTCAAGATTTATTTTATTAAATAAAATAAAAATGAGAAGAAATCCATTAGCTTGAATATTAAGAATAAAATTTATTATCAGCTATGGCCTAGCTGTCTTCTTTAAACAATTCTGGACTTCAAAAAATCATTAAAAATTAGTGTTCCTACAAATTACATGCATTCAAATCTCCAAACTTGAATATTTTATTTCCACTGGTAGTCTGATTAATTAAATGTCATGGTTCATATGTACCTAATGTCATTAATTAATTAGTATAGTTCGATATTTGAGTAAAATTTCATTCGACGATTTCAATATTAGATTAAAAGAAAAGTCACAAAAGAGGTTCTAACTTTGAAATGGAAGGAGAAAAGGGGTATAAGTATACGAACAATTTAAGTACATCTTTAGGCAGTAAATACACCCTCGAAGTTTGTCGGTCGAATTCGTATACACCCTGTATAATATAATTTATACAATTTGGACCAAGGAAGAAATCTCAGAAGAATGGAGCTTAGGACTCATATGCCCACTCCATAAAAAAGGGGATCAGCTAGATTCTAAAAATTATAGGGGATTAATTTTTTTCTGAAAAGGGGGCGGTAGGCCAAATAAGTTTGGGAACCACTGATCTAGGCACACAAGTCGATCCAAACAATGACGCCTCGAAAGAAATTAAACGGCTTATATTAATCGCTAATAAAAGCTACCATGGCCTATCCAAGCATCTCTCTAATAAACGACTTATACAAATAACAAAACTGAGAATATACAGGACACTAATAATCCCTGTGTTAACATACGGATCGGAGACCTGGACCATCTCCAAAGCGAATGAGAGCTCCCTACACATCTCTGAATGGAAAGTACTACGAAAAATGTTTGGAGCTGTACACGAAAATGGATCGTGGAGGCGCAGATACAATTTTGATTGTGATTGTTTTCTTGTTTTTCTGACGTATAACTCGGCAGAAAAATCGTGCGATCAATATCCTCACACGCAAGTTTTTCTGCGACAACGCTTAATGTGAGTTATCCAGGGTTAATAAAAATAAATTATTGATACGAGTAGAAAAAGTTCGTATTTAACTCGTGGGACAAACCCTTGCCCACTCATTGAATAATATACTATTTTTTATGTGGGCACCTATTTAAGAAAAGGAATAAAGTTATCAGAACACCAGATAAAAGCAAAAAAGTACAACAATTAGATGGTAAACAAGATAAGCACATCCAATAAAGAAAAATAATATAATTAAAAAATCAGACAATTAAAAATAGAAAATTAAGAGTTAAAAAGGAAATGGAGAACATCAAGAAGAGAAGTGGAGAAAATGGAATAAGAGAAAAAACGCTGTGGTACAAGGACTTCTCATCAATGCAAATTATTCGAATACTTTAAAAGAAGTAATAGAAAATTGTATTGAAGCATGTTTGGAAATGAAGATAAGCATAAAAGAGGCAAGAAAACTAGATGCGTTAGTAATTGGCAGTTTGAAGAAAACATTCTGAAAATAAGCCTCACAGAGGTATAATAATTAAAAAAAGAAACGGGAATTCATAGTACAGACATCTGTGATATGTTTTTCGGACTTTTTCCACTATCCAGGGTGTAAATCACACAACGTTTCGGGAGTTTTGATCAACTCCCGTCTTCAGGTGTTCCTGGTTAGTCCTGAGAAGGACCAGGAACACCTGAGGACGGGAGTTGATCAAATCTCCCGAAACGTTGTGTGATTTACACCCTAGACAGTGGAAAAAGTCCGAAAAAGATAATAATAATAATAGACCACTGCCAAAAATGACATTCAGAGTACAGACATCTGTCTTACAACGGCGTAACTAGTAGTGATGCCAACTTTCGTTACTTTTCGGTATTTGTAACTATTCGTTACTTATCGGTTGTAATATCCGTTACTTTGTATTCGTTACCGAGTACTGTGACGTTTCGAAAAGTCCCTGCGAAGGGCTCTCTAGGTTATCACCTCGGGTAAACTCTAATCGAGGATATTTGTCCCCTCAGATATATATTTGATTAGCAAACACCAGAAAATTACCTTAGATAGCTTTATTTTATTTAGCTATGTTTACAAGCATACGGTTTATTCTAAAATCAAAAATAAAATTTATATTGTACTAAATTCTAATTTATTCGGGAGCGCTGTTCTTCGTTTGTTTTTTGGAACGCACCTCCCGAAAACAAGTGCCCGAAAGTAGATCGAATGCGCCAATGGTTAACCTCGAAAACTCGGTCCTGCTTGATCGTGTACGGTGCTGTAATTACAGAAGCAATTAAGTTATTTCATGCGTTTCTTACACCTGGAGTGCGGCGACAAATGCCACCGATCTGCATGGGAGATCGCTGCGTTGCCGTGGACTTGTACGGCAAGCAGAATTTGACCGGCGAAAATCAGCGGACTATAAGCGGATGACCTCCCTCGAAGCGGCCGCGGTGGACTCCCGCTCTGCGGAGATGCTTGCCTGGAAACAGCTTACTCTTGCTGTGCGGTGGACAGTTCTCTACGCTTCTGAGACCCTCTGGTAGGTAAATATCTGTAGTTAGAGTAATTAACAAAATGCTCAGGAGGCCACAAAGGTTGCAGGGCGTAGGAATTTTGTAATTTGATATTTGTTATGTTTATTGCGGGCTCAATTACAGCGTGAGTTCTTGCTGGGTGTTTATTAATAGAAATGGGAATCGCCACTCAGTGAGCCATCGATTGAGACTGGTTTCCGGGCGAGCCTGTAGATTTAGCAAGACGGGGAACGGGCTGTCGGTTCAGGCTAATTTCGGACAGGGATATTTGGGTTATTCGATCAGAAATCGGCTATTCTCAGGGAGATATTGATTCAAACTGATCTCGGAACAGATCTTTCAGGTTAATAAACCAGGAATCGGTTATTCTCATTAAGATATCGATTCAAACTGATTCCAGGTAGGTCCGAAAGATTCTCCAGGAGAGAATGAGGGTAAAAGGAAAGATAGGACGAAAGAGGAACAGGTAAACTCAAATCCCGGAATAATGGTGGAATGGAAATTAGAATTCTCTTCGTGAACTGGTCGCGGAGCTGCTTTTATATGCTTCGCGTCGTGCTACCAAAGCAGCCGCTACAGACGTCCTTCGGTGAGGGAGCGGCGCGGGGATCGCCTCTTCCTGTCTTCGGCGCAGATGAGCCGGCATTCGTTATCTCTTCTTCGGACGTCGGTAAGATGCAACCCGTGATAACGCTTGGATGGGCGATGCATAAATTTAAATAAATTTTTAATGTTTAATTAGAATTTATGCGAAAGCTAGGGTTACAGTACTCGTTTATTCTAAAACCAGCACGCGTCGCAACCAGTTCTGATCGAGTGCCTGAAAGTTGAGAGAAAGTATCCGTTGATTTCAAATGGAGTAGCGATACTCCCCGCACACGAAGCTGCGAAAGCTGACGTAAACAAACCAAACAGAATGCTACTTCATTATTTCTCAGAAATGAGCATTGCGCTCAGGGTTTATGCAGACGTAACATCAGAAGTTGCATTTGTTACGCATTTAATATATAAAGGAGGCGTTAAAACAACCTGATTAGGAGGCATGCTTTTATTTTGTTTTCAAAGTAACCTTGTGGAAAAATAGGTGATAGCAACCTACCTGATCACGTCTTTTAACATCCGTTAATAACAGTTTCTTCGGGAAATTACCTATTTTATTTCACGGTATTAAAAAGTGCTAGCTAATACATTTCTTCGTAAAACTACTATGAAAGAAAACATCCCCGAAGCCTCGTTTATATGTTAACGCATATTAAGCATTTCTTCGGAAAATTACCCATTTCATTTTAAAGCATTAAAGAAGTTCTAGCTAAGAATAAGAACGCCAATCGCTGTTCGAATGTGCGTAATAGTTATTTACCTAACCAGTTCGGGAAAGTAATTTTTCCGAATGAGCACTTTGTTTGCAGCACGACCGAAGAGAGTGCTGCATGTAGTGCGAATTCGGGAAAATTCTTCCCGAAAGAGTTAGGTACAATGTTTTTTGTAACGAATAATTGAGAATATTCTAAAAAATAAAGAAAATATTATTATACAGTGTTTTACTACTTTACCGAGTTGACAGCACAAATCACTAAACTTTTATACATACCTTACGCGCACTTAATTTTTGTCGTAGATCAGCCATAAAGACTTACAGTAGGTGTTCTCATGTACTAGTTACGTAGAGCCACAGTATGAGGAAGAATCACTGTATACGCAGTCAATGGCTATAGAGTGTAAGGCTCCGCGATTATGTGAATGAATGCGCTGATAGTGCGAGGGTCTGCAAAAAGAAGGATTCGCGCCCAGACCCTTGAGCTGAGAAGGTCACGCTAATCCGTGCAAAAGGGTGCGAACATAGCGTAGCAGTTGATGCGCTATCCAGTTCAAATTAGAACCCACAGAAGAGTTGACTCAGCCCCAGGTGCAAGCGGTCCCATTCGAACAGCACCGAAACCAGATTGCAGCAAACCAGTCTGATATCGCAGGAAGCTACAATTGCTGGGGAAACCAGATTAGTTACGCTTGTAAACAAACAGCGAAACAAACACGCTGTTTGCAATTAGCACAAGTAATTGCGTAACGGCCGGCAAAGTGTGATTAAGAAGCGACAACTGCGGATGCGACTTACCTATTAGTTTGAACTTTGCGATTGCACACTTCGCGTTGGTGAACTTTGCGCTTTCACTATGAACTGAACATTAAGCGTTTAATTAAGATATTTTCTTAGGCGCCGTGCGCCATTGTTTTGTGCACTTGTTTACATGTATTTGTGTCTTGTTTATTTCTTTAGAGATTATATGTATTCATTGTAAATTGTTGGGATTTTTAGTGTCATTAATGTTTGCATTGGTGAGTACAACATTTCAGGTGTCCACGAGCTTGGCCTTGAACAATATCAGCTGTCCTTAGCCACTCTGGGAATGTAAAAAGAGTCTCATATAGCACACCGACTGGCTAGCTATCAAACCCAGGGCATTGTAAAGTAGTAATTCAGTAGGTGTAGAGCTCGGAGTAAGAGGCAGTGTTACAAACACAATCTCAAACTTAAGTTTCTCATCGTAAGATGGCGATAAAATAAAAAGCAAGGTTAAACCCATATATTATATATTACTATATTGCTAGCGGCTATGAGTGGGGAGGTCACAGCGTAAATGAGACAGACAACCAACTTTTCTACACACTTGGTGAGCTGTGCGCAAGCGTCGTCCAGCGAGGTGGAGAAGTGAACCTCGTGGTCAAGTTTAAAATTTGCTTTTAAAGGTGGCTTTACATTTGTATAGTAGCTAAAGCAAGTTACTAAACGAAGTAGATAAAATTTAGTAGCTTAGTTAAGCGAGCACGTTCACACACACATCCTATAACATAAAATCGGTTGTCTTTTTCTTTCTTTCTTTCTTTGTATGTTTGTTCGCTATCTACTCCGCAGATACTGGACCGATTAAGTTGTATGATGGCTTAAAAGTTTGATAATTTTGAGACTTAGGTCGTAGGCCGGTTTTTATTTTCAAAAAAGGTACAAAAAAAGTTTTAATTTAATTAAATCCTTAAGTAGCGGTGAAGCCATGGCCCGCCCGTTGGTTCGGAAGAATCACTATATATTATTATAGTAGCGCCTTACTAAACGGAGCAGAAATGGCTTACTGGTAGAGTACTCGCCTGCCTCGCGAGCGGCTCGGGTTTGATTCCAGTCCGATGTAACCTTTTATTAAAATTTATATTAATGAATCTCTCTTAAATTAGCGAACGGAAGCGTGGGTGATTTACTAGTTTTAGCATAAGTAAATAACATCACTGCCTCCTGCAGGAGGTAGTGATAACATGCATGCCATATGTGTATAAATGACCACACAATTCTACACGTGAACGCAGCTGTGGAGTTCGATTTCTCAGGCATGCGCAAGGGACGCGCAGTACTCAGAGTGAGACTATGTCGGCGCCGTAATGTTTTCGCCCGTTCCCAGGCCCTACTAGCAATACAGTACTTTAAATATATGGTTAAAGCAAATACTGTGGATTGTTCACTCAACGACTATAGTATGTAATCGTTTTAAAAATGTAACGAATACTTTTGCAACTTGATATCTTTTACTTCGAATCTTGTCGGGTAACGAGTACTCGTGTACCAAATAGTTACTTTTTTGACATCACTAGTAACTAGTGCATACTCAGTGCAGCTAGAAAATAAATGGTGGACATTTTATTGCAAGTGATGTGTAACTTCTCTCTTCTTTCAATATTTGCTAGTGAATATTGTTAAGGTTAGTTTCAATTTTATTATTTTCCAAGCTTTATTACGTTAGTAATATTTATTTGTAATCTTACACATTGAAAGTACATAGATTTTCTGTGATTTTTGCAATCTCAATGTTTTTTTTACTAACTGTCATTTTAACTTACGGGGGTGGTCAATTACTAAATCACAAGGTTACACATTTTTAATACTTAAACGCAAGTGGTCAATTACTGATTCATGTTGGTTAATTTAATAAACATGCTATTGTCTATTTATTCTGTATCTTTAAGTGGCATGTACATTGTAACTAATTCTTAACTCGAAATTATTACTGAATCTAGTAGATGACCAGTTGGTCAATTTCTGATACACTCAAGGGTCAATTTCTAACTTAGTTATTTGGTCTTAATAGTGATATTTTTACTTGCGTTGTTACAGAATATTCATGCCTCCCACCAAAGGCCACTTCCGAGAATACAGTGTGGAGGCGATAAAAGCTGCTATAGAAGATGTTCGCACCAATAAACTGCACACTCGAACAGCAGATAAAAAGCATGGAGTACCAAGAAATACTTTAAAGTATAAAGCGGAAGGGAAGAGTCCAATCGACGGAAAAATGGAACCACAATCTATTCTAAGCCAAGCTGAAGAAGATGTTTTGGAAAAATGGGTAATAAAGATGTCATCAGCCAAATTTTCAGTAACAGTAACTCAACTTCAAGACAGTTTACAACGCTTAATCAAACCCCTCAAAAGGAAAAGTCCTTTCCCAAATAACCGTCCGGGAAGAACCTGGGTACAGTCTTTCCTTCGAAGAAACCCAACGATGTCTAAAAGAATTAGCCAAAATCTTACAGCATCACAGGCCTCAGTTACACAGACAAATATTTTGGGATGGTTTGTTGAGGAGGAGGCTTATTTAAAAACAAATAATCTGCAGTGCATATAAAAAGATGAGTAAAGGCTTTATAACTGCGATGAATCGGCGTTCTTCCTGAACCCCAAAGGAAATAAATTCCTTGCAAGGAAGAGTATAAATTCTGATAAAAAAGAGTGCCTCACAGTGCTGTTAACTGGAAGTGCTGATAGTAAAGTCGTAACTCCAATGGTTGTTAACAAATACGAAAGATTGCCTCCCGAAATAACACTTAATTTTCCCTCCGAATGGGCTTTAGGGAAAAGCGATTTAGGATGGATACAGAATGAGCTGTTCTAGGAATTCATTGCAAATGTTTTTTATCCATGACTGAAAAACATTTCCTGCAATACTTTTTGTTGACGGATACGCATCGCATTTAAGTCTTCACACCAGTCAGTTCTGTGATGAAAAAGAAATCGTCTTGGTGCCTCTTTACCCAAACTCAACACATATTCTCCAGCCCATGGACGTAGCCGTTTTTCGTTCTCTAAACAAAGGCTGGAAGAAAGTTCATCAATGGCGAATGGATCATCTAGATGCCCCTATTTTAAAAAGACACAACTTTTGAAAGAAGTGGTAGATAATAACGTATCAGAATCTGTCCTGGCCAAAGGGTTTCGTAAGTGTGGATTTCTTCCCTGGGAGCCTAAAAAACGAGTGACTGAAGATATGGACAAACACTTAAAATATCTTGAACAAAGGGTATGAATTCCTAAATTCGAGTATCGGGAAAGAAAAATAAAAATATTTAACAGCTCTTCAGAAGAATGGCAAGGAGATCCTTCCGATCAATCCCTTTTCGTATTATGGAAGCCAACTCAGACAGATGATCAGAGGCTTAGTAGCAAACTCGATACTGGCCAATCCCATGAGGAGCTAGATAATCAAGCTTCTTTCAGCGCTTCTTCAACACCTCTTAGATGCACTACAACAGAGATTATCGAAGAGGGCGATAATGCAGAGGTTTTCCCTTTACCTGGACCGTCAAATAACCCTAGCCCACATCTAGTTTCTAACGCAGTAGGCTCAACTTTTCCTCTAGACACCACTCCAACAAAAACGATTGCTACTGATGAGTTTAATAATTCTGTGATCTCCCCTATAGCTGAACAGTCGAGTGTCCCAAGTCAATTTAAAAATCACCTGTTCTGCCCAACTGTAACTGCAAGAGCAAAAACAAAAATAAGGATACAAATAGAACGAATGTCATCAGTCGTTTCTGGTGAGGTAGATCAACAATATTTTGAAAATAAAATTTAAAAAAAATAGAAGCAGAAAGATTGAAGAAAGAAAGGATGAAGAGAAAAAAAAAGTGGTGGAGAGAAAAAAAAGAGAAGATAGAGCGAAGTCCAAAAAAAAAACAGAAAATCTATCAGGAATCAAATTCGGATTCCTCCATTTCTGTCCCTGAATTATCTGATGACGAAGGGAAAAATTGTGATAGTTGAGTACAACGGTATACTGTGTTTTCCTGACCGTATACATTTGAGAATTAGTGAACAAATTTCTTCGATTTGAGCTAACCGAGGTAAAGATCAATAAATGTTTGAGACTTTCCGAAATTAATGGGAGTCATATCACACCAGATTTAAAACGTTACATGACCAGAATTAAATACCAGGACTAAAGTTAAATTCAGGAGGGCGAAACGTTACAGTAAAGAGTGAACTACTTGATCAAATTTACCTTAACGTAATTGCTAATTTTGCTTTTTCTTTATACTTGAGTATTTCAATTGCGGAATTTATTATAAATTAACATATTCTGATTTATTTATTTAATTTATTATCTTCTCGGTGAGTACATTACTATTATATATTGTTATTGATCTAGTAGTTTTACATTGATTTTTTTAAGTAATTTTTTTTGTACTGTGATGATTACAGGTAATCGATTTGTTGATGCTATTAATTTTCACCTGTTGGGTGATCCCACAAAAGGAATTCGACTGTTGCATCAATCGTTCCGGATCATTGGATTTGTTCTTTGTAAGTATGTACATCCCGTGTTTTGACTCACAACCATGCGAGAACTAGTTTGGCACATTTATAACCAACATTGTAAAACCCAGACCCAATTAACAACTCAAGACATTATTTAAGAATTATTGGCGTAATAAGGCCCAATTTGTATTGCTAATTATTTTATTGTTACATTATCAATATTTTTGTTTTACTGTCATGTTGAGATAAAATATATTTGAATGGTCTCAATCTAAATAAAGTCACAGAAAAAGTATAATCTTGGAATGTATCATTTATTGAGAAAAAACCTAGAATTTTACATATATTTAACTAAACTTAATTTTTTTTAAATAGAAAAATAAAACTAATATAGTTATTATAGTGCACTAGAAATATACAGTAATTATAGACAGAACAAAATAATGATTCGCCTAGTCAACTATTGCAAATTCTCGGCGTAGTATTGGTAGTTTGGTTGCACATGTTGCAAACAATTGCAGCTATTGCAAAATTTACACTGATAACGATATCATCTATTCATATAAAATAAGGAAATTACCAGGCTTTCAGAAGCAGACGAATTTGAATGATAGAAGTTAAGGAATTGGTTACCATAGTAACACAAATTCCCAGGTTAGAGGCCCAACACCTCAACCATATCTAAACAAAGAGAATTAAAATAACGACATAGAAATATGTCCCTTCTAACACATGAAACGTAGATGAGAGCTTAAGCAGGCAATTTTCTTTTTACAAAAGTTACAAACAAAATTAGAGTTTTGCTGGAGCTCATAGGCCCAACCCATGGAATGGAGGGTTAAGGGCATTTACAGCAATGTGTTAGACTAGGGAAATAGAACTCACAGCAGCAGTAGGTCTATTCTAAATATGGAAGACCCGCTTTGTGTAGCAGCGTGTGCGTTTCAGAATTATTTACAGTTCAATGGGCAAGCCACTGGGAGTAGATACTTTGAAGAGGATTTAATAATAATAATAATAATAAGAATAGTGTTTATTTGCCGTTAAGGTACAACTCATTATACATACGATAAAGAAAACATACATACATACTGATATAATAATTTAAAATATATATAATTGCAACAGTGAAGGTAACTACTAAAAGGCAGACAATCAAAAAATGCTTAGATAAGCTTTTTGTTCTTCCTTACCTGCCTACATGTGAGTTTTGATTTCAAAGCAAAAATAAAATGTTAATTAATGGACACTAGTGCTAATGTAAATATTAAAAAAAAAGAAAAAACAAAGAAAACAAAATCTATTTAACACGATAATGATATCATTCAACCCTATGATTGTTTCAGCTGTAACATTCGTTTTTTAAAATGAAATTTGTAATTCAATTAATTAATATTTATTATTTCGCTTATTTACTGTATTATTTGATCACACCTCATAACTGATTATACAACAATTAATATCCCAAGCAGAACCACACGCAATTTCATCACGTTACTTAGAACAGCACTCAATTAAATCAATTAAACTTGAATCTACACTGTCTTTCTGAAAGTTCCTTATATTTTTTGGCTATGGGTACTGGAACAGCGGTTTCATTGTACTTTCTATATAAATATTTTCAAAAGAATTCGGCAGTATCAAGTCAAAGACAAGTTTTTTGACAAACGACATCACCCAGAAGCATAATCCTCATGTTTTTCTGTAGTATGTGTCTTCATATGGCTCACTAAACCACTTTTATGTGCTGCTTTGTACTCGCAAATACTACAGGAATACGGTCTTTCTCCTGTATGTGTTCTCATATGTCTAACTAAGTGACCCTTTTCTGTTGCTTTATATTCGCAAATAGAACATGAATAAGGTTTTGCTCCTGTATGTGTCCTCATATGTCTTACTATGTGACCATTCTGTGTTGCTTTGTACTGGCAAATAGAACATGAATAAGGTTTTTCTTCCGTATGAGTTCTCATATGTGTAAGTAACCTATCTTTTGCTGATGCTGTATATTCACAATAAGAACACGAATAAGGTTTTTGTCCTGTATGTATCCTCATATGTCTAACTAAGTGATCGTTCTTTGACGCTTTGTACTCACAAATAGAACATGAATAACGTTTTTCTCCTGTGTGTGTAGTCATATGACGAACTAAATAACTTTTTCGGGCTGCTTTATACTCACATATAGAACACGAATAAGGTCTTTGTCCTGTATGTGTACTCATATGTGCAACTAAGTGACCTTTCTGTGTTGCTTTATACTCGCACATAGTGCATGAATAAGGTTTTTCTCCTGTATGAGTCCTTAAATGTTTAATCAAACGACTCCTTTTTGCCGTTTTATACTCGCAAGTCTCACACGAATAAGGTTTTTCGCTTGAATGTGTCCGCATATGTTGAACTAAAATGAAATTGAGACATATCTGTGTTTATACTTCCAAGAAATTAATCTTACCTTCTGTTTCATATACACAAACCTTCGGAACAAAAGTTTTTTCTGAGAAGCTTCCACTTGCTGCACATGTAACAAGCAATTCATCTTTTACATCAACTTCTTCCTTTTTAATAGTTAATCCATAGTAAGTCATGTTATCGGTAGTACCTTCAACAATCTCTTGCTTTATATGTAAATTTTCAATTACTTTATCGTTATCCAAATTCATCAGTGGTTCATGTAACTGGCTGGATATTATATTAACAAACTCATGCTCCACGTTCATTATGATAACAAAAATAAAGAATCTGTATTTGTTTAAATGCAATATCTGAAAATAGAAGTGAAATTTAGTTTGGTTATGTTTATTTACAAAAAACTTAACACATTTTCTATAACTGTGTTCTAGTACTTTCACATACACGAATTACATTAATAGCGATAAGCAACCTATACGTAAAACTGCGTAAGGGATAATATTTAATGTCAGTTACCTACACGGGGCAGCGAAGCACCTTTAAAGCCAGGCAAGAATGTGAAAATGATAAAACCAAATGGAACTTAAAAGCATGGCCGTTCCTAGCTTCTTGGCCGCCTGCGTGAAAAATAAAATAGCCGCCTCCCCCCTCCAAGCAATTAAAAAATATATTTTCCGCCAATCGTACTAGAATTGTCACATTATTGACACAATTTTGTTGAGCAAAATCAAACATTCCATTACATCAGCCGTTGCTAGGCAATTTACAATAAAACTGTACAGGAATCATTCAAACATTTAATTACATCAGCCGTTGCTAGGTAATTTACAATACAACTGTACAGGAATAATATTCCCGGCCTAGGCAGGGAATATTCGAGTACTATTTCCTATTTTTTTTAATTACTCGTATCGATCGGCGGAAAAATAGTATGTGTATCTTGGACAAAAAGCAACATTCCCAGACTCCTGTGTTGTTGGGCTCGGCTTTCGCCTCGCCCAACAATATTCACAGTCGTCTGGGAATGTTACGCTTTTCGTCCTAGATACACAATATACTATTACGTTAAAAAAATTATAATAACAATTTTATAAAATAAAATAAAAAGAAATACTCCTATAAAATAAAATTGTACAAATACAAAAAAAACAAAACAAATACAAAGTTTAATATCTTAGAATTTAGCTTTTTCTAGCTTTGACAGACGCAAAAGTGGTCACAAGGTTCTTGACATCAATTGCTTCTGCCAAGTCTCTCTCTATAGATATAATAGAAACATCTGACAATCTTTCTTGCTTCATGGCCGAGCGTAAAAAGTTTTTAATTATTTTTAATTTTGAAAAAGACCTTTCTGCTGACGCAACTGAGACAGGTAAAGTCAGTAGAAGTCTTAAGGCAATTGCTGTATTTGGGAAAGTCGCAAGTAAATTATTTGTAACAATGTAGTTGAGAATTTTAGATGGTGTTTCAACAGATTGGAAATGTAATTTTAAATTTTTTAATTCATCACTTAATTCTACGGCGTTTACATCAGCCTCCTTTCTGACAGTGTCTTCTAACTTTAAAGATAAATCTGTACAGTGTTTTTTCATTGAATTATCGTCCATAATAGGAAATTCATAAATCACTTTGAAATTGTCACTGTAACGTTGTAATTGTTCAAAACGTTCCTGTATAGATACTTTGGCGGTATCCAAAGTAGTAAAATAAAAATTAATCTTACAATTCAACTTTGGGTCAAGTATAGGCTCATCAGGGGTTTCATAATCAAATTGTCTTTTTTTTTTCGACGTGGACGAATTATATTAGTTGGGAGAAATTCCGTTGCTATATCAAGTTCTTCTGTAGCAAGTATTTTCGCCTCTTCTATAAACGCTTCAAAACTGTGGTCATTTCTTTTCTGTTCCAAATAATCTACTAATTTTTTAACGCATTTGAACAATCTTTTAGATTTGTATTCACACCTTGAAGCATCTTACTGACGGAATTAATTTTAGACAGAACATCATGCCAAATAATTACAGAACAAACGAATTTAAAACTATTAATTTTTAAGGCCAATGCTTGGGCTTGTTGTTTGGTGTTAATGTCGCGTGATTTGTCATTTACAAGTTCTTCTAGACTATCATAAATTTTCCCTAATTGATATCGCAGAGGTGTAATAGCTTTAATTCTACTTTCCCACCTAGTTGAGCTAACAGCTTTTAATGTGAAATTTGGTACATTAGTTTTAAGTACATTCCATCTATATGGCGAAGAAGAAAAATATGTATATAATTCTTGTATAAGATTAAAGAACTCCGATGTTTGCAAGGTAACATTGGCAGAATCATTAACCACTAGATTTAGGGTATGAGCAGCACAAGGTACAAACATTGCTCGAGGATTGATATTTAAAATTCGGCGTTGCAATCCTACATGTTTTCCGTGCATATTTGCACCATTATCATAACCCTGTCCACGCATATTGTAGATATCCATATTAAAATCTTTCAAAAGTTTTATTACAAAATCGTATAAACCCTCACCAGTCACATCAATAATAGGAAAAAATCCGAGAAAATGTTCACAAATTTTAATTTGTTTATTATCATCTATTATAACAAATCGAACAACGAATGAAATTTGTTCGGTATGACTTGAGTCTGGGGTTGAATCTAGAATAATTGAATAATATTTTGCTTTTGACAATAACTCCCTAATTTGTTCTCTGATTTTATTTGCTGTAAGTGAGATCAATTCATTTTGAAATCTGTTTCCTAAATAATGAGGCATACGTTTATGTGAAATTTTACTGATTTGAATATTTTTTAGATGTTCCGAAAGAACTGCATCAAATTTTGCAAATGTTTCAACCGTCTTCAAAAAGTTTCCATTGTTTGATTCGAATAATTTATTGAATGACCCACGAAATGCTAAACACTGTCCTGCCAATAATAATATAATTGCAACAATACGTTCTAAAACATTACACCAATATTGTTGTTTCAAATTAAAAATACGTTGTTCTTGGTGATGGATTGTTGTGTAAGTACTCAATCTTTTTTCTAATTCAGTCCATAATGTATAATTTTGAATATGATCAGTTGATCGTTCGTGTCTGGATAAATTATTAGAAAGATGTTTCCAATCTGAAAAACCAGCATCTGTGAACTGAATATTTTTGGTCTCAAAAATTTTGCAACAAAAGCAAAAAACGCAATTTAGTTTAATGGAATAAATTAGCCACATACGAGGTATTTTTTCACCATTTGATAATGTTCGTGTATAATAATGAACCGAAAAGCGCCCTTGTTCTGTTAAAGGAAATGAAAATTTTTTACTTGTGTAGGTCCCATTTTTACTAATACTTCAATTGTTGAATTATCAAGTGATTTAGACCATGAAGCTGGATCTTCTAAACTCCCACTTTCAATGTCCTCTGGTTCTTCCGGAGTACAAGACTCTGCCGAAGTCGATGGAATCTGTAGCTCTATGGGGACGACTTGCTGACTGTCAGGCGTTGAAACAAAAGGATCTCCAGTCGTGCTTCCACCTTCTTCCTCTGCTCCAGGAGTTTTCAAAAATTGTTCTATAGAGCCCCGCAACTTCTCTTTTTCAGTTTCTTTAGACAGTTGTCTTTTTCTGTAAGCGGCTCCAGAGACTCTTTTAGTTCGTCGTCGTTCCGAGCTTGACATCTGAATAAATTTAAAAAAGTTTTGTTTTAATTTACTTCTAGATTACAGTCTTAATAGACTATCAAAGCAGCTATTACGTAAAAATCATATAAATTTAAAAAACGTATATCAATAGCTTACCTTTAATAACCAGGCTCTACAACACACGTTTTATTATGATGAAGTATGATAGAAGTAACTGAGTAATATAGATCTTTAATCAGTACCACAATATTTTATTTCCATATAAGGGCACAAAAATGACAATGGGTCTCAGTATTTTACACCTACATATTGCTTCCACCATTCACAAATGAACGCATTTTTTCGTCGGGTGATATTTATACCCTCGGTAAAATACGTCACCCGGGGATTTACTTGAATTAGTACGAACCAATTCGGGACTTCACAAGCAAGATTTGATATGATTTAACAGATTCCTATCTTAGTTTTTTGTAGTATTTTGGACATTGGTTGATAGAGGGTGCTAATTATTTGAAAGGGAAAAATGAAAACACAAATTATTGGAAATAGTTTCCAATTTATTATTGATTTTGTTTTAAAATGTCTGTAATAAACGCAAAAAAAAACAAAAATTGTTATTTCTACTAACAATAAAGTGGTGTTTGTTTTTTGTTCGTGGTTTGCATTCTTCAGAGATGTTTTATTCTCAAATTACTTATTTTTTTAATTTAAATTTGTATAAAATCCCCTTGCAATCGGCCGCCTGCGTGATGGACACGCAACACCCCACCGGTAGGAACGGCCCTGCTTAAAAGAACTGCTCTAATATATAGGGTGTCTCTTTACAGGATATCCATAGTTGACCTAATATTCCTGGATAATTATAGCTGAAAAAGTTTCTACATACATCTAACTGTTTGTCCCAAAACTGAAAGTCAATATTAAAATTTGTAGTCAATAATATACATATTACATATTACCTTAGAAAAGTGATGTTCTACTGAACAAGTATGTCCGATTTGATTACGAGCGTCAACAAATACTTAAGCAGCCATACCAGCTCAGTAAAACCACTTTTACAACTCGTTCCGCATAGTATTTTATCGCATTTCATATACAAATCTGAAATATTAACTTTTATGTAAAAACAAATAATTAAACCTAGTTGCGAACAAAAGCAAAGAATATGACAGAAATTAAACACAAAAACATCCTTTACGCGGTTTACAAAAGTTGTTCCAAAATTGAGTCCATTATTGTCAATACAGTATTAACACCTTTCTTTCAGACTTTCTACTGAGCGGAGTAGCATATCAGCTAGAGTACAGTTAGCCTCCTCTTTCATACGGTGTTTTAACTTTTCTGTATTTTCGGTCACCGTGATGAAAATCTGATCGTTAAAATAGCCCTCAAAAAAAATATCTAAAGGAGATAGATCTTAAAAAGTCTTCGATTTGGAATAACTCTCCCAGGAAACAGTAAGCGATAGATTCGTAATGCTGGAGTACTGTTTTTACGACTTTCATAAGAAATTTGTAACATATCAACTCTTTCATTAATTTCCGCCATTATTAAAGAAATCTTACGTATTATAAGCGCATTTAATGATAGACTTAATTAAAACAATCATCGTCAAATATTGTTCTTTGTTTACTTCTGCTTTCTAATACTTCTAGATATAAGTTTGAATTTCCATGAAAATCTAGATTTGATACATTTTTCTAATCTCTTGGCAGTACTTTTCACGAAAACCGGAAGTGATGTACACTAATTAAACATGCTAATCTTGCCATATGAAACTATTCCATTAGCACAAACTAAAACTAAGTAAGACTAGCGTTGATGTGCAATACCATAAAAATAAATATCTTCGATGATGAAATATTTCCTAATCTGCTGGTCACTCCTGTATTAGAAGCATTGAGCAATAAGTAATTTTTAATAAAATGTAACAGTTTTACGTTACAAACAATTCAATTATACTTTAGAACAGTGTAAGACTTTTGAGAAAATTTGAAAGTGGTGATAACAAGAAAGCTAATAGAAATGTTTATTAAACAGTTGACTTCCACTGTACCAATATTGTTTGTTACTTATTACTTAATGCATCCGATCGAAATTTCAAAGTAGATGGTTTACCTAGCAAAATTCAAGTGGATAGAAGCCCCTAGATAAACGCACTCAATTTTCTTCTAATATTAGTTTTGTTTTTGGAACTGTAACAATCAATATGTCTCCTCTATTATCTATATGTCAAGTTTCATATTCAACAACGCATTTCTCCTACAAGCAGCTCTGTATAGTCCCATAATAAGGGACACCTATAATGGAATGTTAATAAAAAACAAAATTAATTTATCTTAATTTAGTTGTTTACCTTTATCATAAGGTATTCCGAATCATCTACTTCCTTAAAAATGTAATGGATTTATTTCAAAAATGCTTCAACTTTATTAAAACTTTGAAAGTCCAATGTTGGTGCCTTTTGTTCCTGGTTAAATACCGAGGACCCGTTACGGTTGGCTGCTCATGTAGATCTAGTATGTTATTGGGACTTGCCGTTTTTCCGATTGGTTGACACGTGAAACTTGTTTATGGATGGATTGGTTTTGCAGAGCTACCTTCCATGTGTTACTAAGACGGTAGCCGTCTTCCCGGTTGAAATTGTTTGGATTTTTAATAATTTCTAGGGATTCACGAATAACAAGAGACAAGTATTTTTTAATTCTGGCTAGTATGTTTACGGAGTCGTAATTTATTCTGTGATCTCCTAGTCCTAATACGTGTTCTGCGATGGCTGATTTTTGTGTGTTTCCAAGTCGCGTGTGGCTCTGGTGTTCTTTTATTCGACATTGCTGCTTCTTCCCGTTTGTTCGATGTAATATTTGCAAGTACATTGGAGCTTGTAAGGGCCTTCTGTCTGTAGTCTGGGCAAAGAATCTTTGTTAGAGGGGATCAATTGTTCGACCTTTTTTATTGTACCATAGCGGACTCCGATGTTTCTCTTATCTAAGACCTTTCTTATTCGGTCGGTTACTCCGGCGATGAAAGGAAGGCAGGAGTAATTAATAGGTTTAGGTTTAGGTTCTTTCGGTTTTATGGTGTATTGGCACGGTTTCCTGATGTCTCTTCGATTGTAGCCATTTCTGTGTAAAGCTGCTTCCACAAATCTCAGTTTTTGTGGTTTACTGTCCTCGTCACACATAGCGTTGGCTCAATGATTACGAGTCTTGATCAATGATCTCTTTTGGTGGGGATGATGGTGAGACAAAGCATGCAGATAGCGGTCAGTCTGAGTCTTCTTTCGATACACTATACGGCTTAATCTGTTGTTAGTGGTTCATTTCACTAACACGTCCAGGAAAGGTAGGCGTCCATTTTCTTCAGTGTCCATAGTGAATGTTATTTTGGCATAGTAGTTGTTTAAGTGTCCCAAGAAAGCTTCAAGAGCTGTTTTCCATGGGGCTATATAACGAAAGTGTCGTCAACGTAGCGGAACCAGCATTTAGGTTTGAGATGGCTGGACTGAATAGCTTCATCTTCAAAGGCTTCCATAAATATGTTAGCAATGACTGAAGATAACGGGAATCCCATAGCGGCTCCTTCCTTTTGCTCGTAGTACATTCCTTCCCAAAGAAAGTAGGTCGTCGTGAGGCACATCCTTACTAACTCTAGGATGTCTTCTCGGAGTCCTTGAGGAACGAAGCATTGTTGTATGAGATTTACCGAATCTTCTACCTACTGGTAAGTTGGTGAACAGAGATTCCACATCGAAACTAAACAACATGTCCTGGTACGTTACTTCCACCTGAGCCAATATTTCCACGAAATGCTCAGAGTTCCCCACGTAGAATTCTGTTCTGTCTACGTATGATTGTAAGATGTTCCCTAGAAATGATTAAAAATCCAAACAATTTCAATCGAGAAGACGGCTATCGACTTAGTAAGACATGGAAGGTAGCTCTGCAAAACCAATCCATCCATAAACAAGTTTCACGTGATAGTCTGAGCGGCGGTGACACTAACACCCGTATGCATAGTCGTTCGCCAGCGGCTCGCCGGCGACTCGCCAGAGTTTCGTTATGAATAGTATGTTGGAGGCACTGTACGTCTATGTCAAATTCGAGATTAGCAGGTTAGATTTTGTGTCAGTTTCTGTCAAAACTGACGGAAAACCTAACCTGATAACCACGAATTTAACATTATACTCGTGCTTTAAAATTGCCAGAAATTTGTTTTTAAAACGTGATATGTATTTCTCGAATGGAAAATTACTTCAACGTATTTGAGATTATTATATAATTTACAGAAGGGATTACCAGTTAAATCTGTTCGATATTTAACAAGAATGCATTTATATCCCACAAATTTTGAAAAGATGAATGTTCTGCGAGCTATCCCAATATTTGCTCCTACAGCAACTAGTTCATTTAAATTTTTGAAAGAATCCGGTGACAATAATTTTCTTAACGTTAATACTACAGTAACATACATGGGGAATATTTATAATTTTTTTCCAAATACACGTTTCAAACAAAAGTCAATACATTCGTTCCTTGGATAGCAGCATTGCACCCTACGTTCATGTAGTACGGGATTACCAGGATTGACAAAGGAAATCACACAGAAAGTACTTATTTATGCATAAAATTTCTTCTTGAGCAAGCTGGCTTCTATTATGTATTAACACAAGCATTCAGTTCTGATGCAGTTTAAGCAACTTTCTCTCAATGAAGCTACAGATGCCCGAAAAGCAGAATATGCACTAAGGCAAATTTTGCGCTGTGAAATAGTTAATTCGTCTGCAGTTCAAATAGCGCAGAACATTTTAGTTTTATTAGTAGTATTGCCCAACTGTCATCTCTCCAAACAGCATCCATCAATAGCGAAGGATTGTTATTACCAGTAGAACTATGGTTGAAAATCCAAAGTTTAAAAATCAATGATATGCCTGAAACCAACATTTATTCAGCATCCATAGCATTTGTATGGACTAAATTGCAGAATCCGGGGCCAATTCCCCTCCTGTTATTGCTTTCCTAATAATTTTGGTTATGGTTACTAGAAAAACACGGTTAATAATAATTAATATTACCAATAGCAGGGGAAGTAACCCCAGATACAGTGCCTTTATATAGGCACTGTAGCCCCAGATTCTGCAGTTTTCCCGACCCTTGCTACGATTAATTTATCTGCAAGACCGTGGATTAAAACTTCCACAAATAAACTTACTTTATGTATTGATTTATTAGAAATGGTGTTAAATTTCAACAAAAACAATAAACTGAGATTTCATGGTGCAACTAACCTTTTAAAGTTAAACGTCAGATTTTGACATTTGAGCTAAGAAACATACTAAATGCTTTTAAATCCTCACAATAGGTGGCTACAGGAGGTGTTCCCTATGTGCAGGCCATAGTAATTTAGTTGGCCATGGTCTAGTGTGATAAAACTTTTCAATGTCATATATAGTCCATTTACTTGACATCTGCACTGTCAAACTGACATTATGTTGGCACCACTGCTATTTTTCACATTTTAACAATTAAATTACTGTACAGTCTAATAAAAAACACATTATTTTTGAGGTATAGTCAAGACATTTTTTTAAAATTTGACACTGACAGTGCAGATGTCAAGTAAATGGAGTATATATAATTCGTTAGGTCATTGATGGGGAAACACAAAATGACACTGCTGCCACGTGTGGACCGAACGGCACTATAAAAAATTATTTTAAAAAAAAATCAATATCTAGTATCATGAAACTTCAGGATTCTGATTGTTCCTCAAGCCAGGGAAGGGGTAGGGCTTTAAGAAAAAACAGTGCTGCCACTCCCCGAGCGAACTCTTATCAGCGGCAGCAAGGAGGTAAGTGATCCCTCGGATCCTATTTTCTAGTATCATCGAACTTCAAACAAATTCAAACGTTATCTGAAAGATCATCAATTTCTGTGTAAGAAAAACCGCTGCTGCCTTTTCCAGAAAGCGAAGAAAATGGCGGCAGCAACATTTGAAAGTCGCGATTATCGCAACCGAATTTCGCGTGTCCATTCAGTTTTATCAGCATTAATCTGGTTTTTTTTCGATTTGTACTATTGAAATACGCTGACATCGTAATTTCCAATAAATTTTCAATGTTGTTGATTGTTTAAACAAATGAAATTCTTTTTTATTTAATATTTTTGGATTTTTCCATATTTTTCTTGTTTTTTTTCATAGTTTCCATGCTTTTAATTCCAATTGAGAATAAATTAGTTCTATTCGTTGAAACAAACTTGCGATCATTGTTTAAACAAATTAGATTCTATCAATTATTCCAAAGTCATTGATTTTTGGGCCTTTTTTTAGGTCTTTTCGTGTTTTTCACAGCAAGTACGAATCCGTTTCGCATTTTTTTTTATTCATGCCATTTATTTGTCACAGCAGGGATTGTTTGAACAAATTAGAAGTATTTTACTGGGAACAAAAATTTTTGAGCTATTTTTCAGCAGAAATTGTGTCTGCGGCGTTGATTTATTTTACCAACTTACTTTGTAAGACCCCGGCTGTGCTATTCACAAGTGGCACGATCTGATTGGCTAGAGGGTAGCAAAAGGATCTACAAAGCCCATCCGTCGGTAGTTGGTATGCTTTATGCTCACTTTCGTTTGAGAAGCAGTCAGCAACGGTCTCATCACTGTCCTTTTTTGTAATCTCAACGTATTTTCCTTCTTCAAAAAATGCTTTGTTTCGTTGGCGATATAGGCCAGTCAATTTATCGAAAATACATCGTTTTTTTAACAAAAATACTACCTGAAAAGTGAGCATGTAGTTTTACAGAACAAATCACGTAGAATTGAATGAACTAAAAAGTAACAGCTGAATCAGTGGAGAAGTGATTCAAAATTGCGGTCAAAGTAATGAAAAAACGGTTTTTTGCATATAAAAAAGCAAAAAAACGATAAATTTTTTCCAACAAAAATAGGCTTATGTAGTTTAAAACAACAAATAAATTAAGCTGTCGATGGTCAAAATCGATTAATTAGAAAAAAAGTTATCGCTAAAAAACCGCTAAAAATTTCCGATTTTTCAAGTGTTCTTAACTTTAAAAAAAATCCTATATAACCTTGAAATTTTCAGGGAACATAGTACTCGATGAGCAAAAAACGCACGATTTTAAAATTTGCGAAAATATTGATTACTTTTTGCATAAATCATTTGTTTCGAAAAAAATACGTTTTCGCAGAAATTTATTTACTCAGCTTGCAGAAGTCGTATAGCAATCAGCATAAGCTTATTTTGTTGCCTAAGAGTTATACTACCACACACAATATGAGCAGAATTTTTTTTTGCACTTACATATATGTGCAAATTTAATTTGAAGAGTGATCTTTTTTTTATGCGCACGAAATGTTGAATATTTTTGTCAATTTTAATTGTACCCAAATTACATAAGCTCCATTCGATAGCTGCCAATTTTCTCCGAAATTGAAAATAATTACAGTACTACCCATACAAGCCGAAGAATTTTTCTTTTTTAAATTGCTGCACATTCAGTTATTAATATTAGCGGCTGAAATTTGCACACACTTTAGCTGAAGACTTCTAGTGTAATATAAAAATTATTTCGCATTTATTGACCGCGTATTATGTATTGCGAAGCGGTTTCCATTTTAGGAGTCGCAAAATGCATATTCCCTTCAGAGCGAGTAAACGTCGAAGTAGAGCGGCCTACTCCGAGTTTGTCCCTACAACGCTCAACGCTACGCGCCACGGCACCGCTCTGAACGAACATGCATTTTACGACGCCTAATGTAAACCGCTTCGCAATAAATAATACAAGGTCAATAATTGCGAAATAATTTTTATATTACACTAGAAGTCTTCAGCTAAAGTGTGTGCAAATTTCAGCCGCTAATACTAATAACTGAATGTGCAGCAATTTAAAAAAGAAAAATTCTTCGGCTTGTATGGGTCGTACTGTAATCTTTTTTAATTTCGGAGAAAATTGGCAGCTATCGAATGGTGCTTATGTAATTTCGGTACAATTAAAATTGACAAAAATATTCAACATTTTGTGACCCTAAAAAAAGATCACTTTTCAAATTAAATTTGCACATATTATCAAGTGCAAAAAAAATTGTGTAGTAGTATAACTCTTAAGGAACAAAATAAGCCTATGCTGATTGCTGTACGACTTCTGCGAGCTAAGTAAATCAATTTCTGCGAAAACGTATTTTTTTCGAAAAAAATTATTTATGCAAAAAGTATTCAAAATTTTTCAAATTTTAAAATTTCACGTTTTCTGCTCATCGAGTACCTACTATGCGTTCTGAAAATTTCAACATTATATATATATTTTTTTAAAAGTTAAGAACAATAGAAAAATCGGTAATTTTTAGCGGTTTTTTAGCGATAACTTTTTTTCTAATGAATCGATTTTGACCGTCGACAGCTTAATTTATTTGTTTTTTAAACTACATAAGTCTATATTTTTTGAAAAAAAATCATCGCTTGTTTGCTCTTTTATATGCAAAAACCCGTTTTTTTATTACTTTGACAGCAATTATTAATCACTTCTCCACTGATTTAGCTGTTACTTTTTAGTTCATTCAATTCTACGTGATTTGTTCTATAAAATTACATTCTCACTTTTCAGGTAGTATTTTTGTCAAGTAAATATCTAATTTGACTGGCCTAATATACTACTACCTTTGGCACCAGATAACAACGACGAAGATGACAAAGAATTTGACGCAGAAAGCTTTGATTCTGACCACGAAAACTAGTGATAAGTTGCTTCGATTCTTTAATTGTTAGCTACTAGATACTGTAATTTTAACTTTTAATATAATACCAAATTTACTAAATGGGCAAATTGTTTCAATAATAATTCATTGCAAACTTTTCATAATCTTTGTGTTTTTTATAAACCAACATTTGTATGCATAAATCTAGAAAGAAATTAAATTCGTTTTCACAAAACAAGGCTATTACTTATTTAAACACGCTTCCATTCTCTTACAGTTGGTGAAATAAATTAACGCCGCAGACTCAATTTCTGCTTAAAAATAGCTCAAAAATTTTTATGTTCTAAGTTAAATACTTCTAATTTGTTCAAACAATCCCTGTCCTGATAAATAAATGGCATGTTTCAATAAAACTGCGAAACGGATTCGTACGTGCTGTGAAAAACGCGAAAAGACCTAAAAAAGCGTCCCAAAAATCAATGAACTTGGAATAATTGATAGAATCTAATTTAGATAGAACTAATTCATTCTCAATTGGAATCGAAGGCTTGGAAAATATGAAAAAAAAACAAGAGAAATAAGGAAAACTCGAAAAATATCACATAAAAAATACAATTTCATTTGTTTAAACAATCAAACCGGATGAATGCCGATAAAACCGAATGAACACGCGAAATTCGGTTGCGATAATCACGACTTTCAAATGCTGCTGCCGCCATTTTCTTCACTTTCTGGAAAAGGCAGCAGTGGTCTTTCTTACACAGAAATTGATGATCATTCAGATAACGTTTGAATTTGTTTGAAGTTCGATGATACTAGAAAATAGGATCCGAGGGATCACTTATCTTCCTGCTGCCGCTGATAAGAGTTCGCTCGGGGAATGGAAGCACTGTTTTTTCTTAAAACCCTAGCCCTCCCCTGTCTCGAGAAACAATCAGAATCCTGAAGTTTTATGATACTAGATATTGAAAAAAAAAATTTTTAATATTTTTTTATAAACGGGGCTGCGCGCGCTATTGCGCGGTCTATCCTATTCAATTTACCACCATTTTTAGGCCTATTACGTATTAGGGCCATTCCGTTCTGTTACACACTTGTTACACAATCTTAGAAAACACAACATTTCGCATGACAGGAAGCAGAGGGTTCTTTTGTGGAGGAAGAAATAGGGAAATACCAGTCCTCTAAACCAAGAGGAACGTTCACGTGGTGAGGTGGAAGCTCACTGTTTTCACCTAACCG
Organism: Agriotes lineatus; assembly: GCA_940337035.1. Lineage (NCBI taxonomy): Eukaryota > Metazoa > Arthropoda > Insecta > Coleoptera > Elateridae > Agriotes > Agriotes lineatus. Next base: position 79,025 of record CALNHX010003448.1, on the reverse strand, counting down.
TTGAAACGCTCCAAGAGGAGCCATCGCACTACTAATTGTCGACATAATCTAAAAAAAAACACGTTAAAAAAGTCCCATACGATCAGCACGTCATCGTATGTGCCTCGAGATGCCAAATTTGAAAAAGCTCTGTTAAACATTTCGCCAGTTTCGCCAATTTTCTAGATCAGTTCGATTCTCGATCTTACATCGATTTTTCGATTCTTAGGGCCGGTTGCAGAAAGCAATGTTAAATCTGGTGTTAGCTAACATCGCGTCAAAGTGAACAAAATCGCATCAAATCTCAAATGTTTATGGTAACTAATACATTAGTAAACAACATTTGATGCGATTTTGTTCACTTTGACGCGATGTTAGCTAACACCAGACTTAACATTGCTTTCTGCAACCGGCCCATAATCTCATGGCTTCTGCCGAGTTATTGGTGTCACCGCTTTCATGCCAACAGAAGGCGAAAAAGGAACAATGGTTGGCTTCTCAAGACAACATGGATGACAGCAGATCACACGAAACTCTCCACAAAAATTCACACCACGAACTAACGTGTTGACAGGTACACAGTACAGTGTCTATATTAACGACAGTGTGGTCAATTTTGGTCCTGTTTCTGATTGGTTGTCTTAAAATCCGCCATTAAGAGTCGTTTCAATGTCCTATTGAATATTTTTAGCAGTGTATGCATGTCTAGTTACAAAAAGTTACTAATGTCAAAATAAGACATTGACATTTTATAAATTATCTAAAGTAGCAATAATTTTGACTTTAGTAATATTTTGTTACTAAATGTCACGGATGACACCGTTAAAAAATGCACATGAAAATCCTGTCACAGTGTTAAAAATCTGGTGTGATACACTCACACAACTTCCTTTTACAGTGATCTTATAATTAGTCAAAAATTTCATTTTTAATTTTTAACCATTTGTTAAAAATTTTCAAAAATTACAAATTCTACAAAAACGGTACAAAATCGAGTGTTAGTTGAAGAAACAAATTTTCTCTAGAATTTTAAGGTGAATTCAAAAATGTAATAATATACCGGGTGTTTTATTTAAAATAGGAGTTAATAAAAAAAATAATAAAAAAAAACCAAAGAAACCCACTTTAGAAGTATTCAACTGGAAAATCACCTATCTCACATTAATACACATTAAAAATGTAAGAAAAATGTAAAGTTTAAAAAAAATCGTTAGAGCCGTTTTTGAAAAAATCGAAAAAAACTGAAAAATCACAAGAGTAAACACCTACTTCCAGTTATGCGATTTTCTTCAAAAGCTTGCTGTCTCATCTACATAGTACACAAAACTTATATATGAAGACACACAGACAGACACACAGCCAGACCAATAAAAAAAAAAATGTTTTTTGGGATCAGGAGACTCTAAAACGTGAAGATCTGTTGAAAACACAATTTCGAATTTTTGGGGTGAATCCAATACTTCCTTTATAGTAGTAAAAGGAAGTAAAAATGGAGTGAATGCGGTACAGACGACTCCTGCAGTTTACACAGGTATTTGTAGTCATATCTCAGTAACAGACGCTTCAGTATCACCGTTTTAAAACAGTTTTTTGATAAAACGGGAGTTACTTGTAGATACACATTCGTGCAAGTCTAAAGAAGATCTGTAATCATTTGAAGTGAGGATAATTGCTTAAAATGGGGCCCTCGGGATCCGCCCCTCTCCAAGGGGGCTCACGGAGTTCCGTCCCTCTCTAGTGGGGCCCTCGGAGATCCGCCCCTTTCCAAGGGGGCTTACGGGGTTCTGCCCCTCTCCAAGGGGACCCTTGGGGCTCCGCTCCTCTCCAAGGGTATATCCGGGCTCCGCCCCTCTCCAAGGGGGCTCATGGGGCTTTGCCCCTCTTTAAGGAGGCTCTCAGGGCTCCGCCCCTCACCAAGGGGGCCGTCGCGGCTCCGGCCCTTTCCAAGGGGGCCCCTCTCCTCTCCGAGGGGGCCCCCGGGGCTCGGCCCCTCTCCAAGAGGGCCTTTGGGGCCCCGCCCCTCTCAAAGGGGCCATCGAGACTTTGACCCTCTCCAAGGGGGCTTTAGGTGCTTCGCCCCTCTGTAAGAGGCCCTCGAGGATCCCCTTCTTGTGCTCACGGGGTTCCGTCCCTCTTTCAGGGGGCCCTCGGGAATCCGCCCCCCTCCAAGAGGGCTCACGGAACTCCGCCCCTCTCTAAGGGGTCTTCTCCAAAAGGCCCTCGGAGCTCCGCCCCTTTCAAAGGGGCTCACGGGGCTCCGCCCCTCTCCAAGGGGGCCCTCGGGGCTCTGCCCCTCTCCAAGGGGCGCTCGGGACTCCGCCCCTCTTCAAAGGGGCCTTCGGGGCTCCGCCTCGGTCACGAAATCGAGACAATGGCGAAATGAATGCAAACGCAAATGGGGGGCATCGCGTTTGCAATTGTCGTGACGGACACACACGTTTGGATCGTTCTCCTTTATTTATATGATAGTGCCGTTCGGTCAACACGTGGCAGCACTGCCATTTTGTGTTTCCCCATCAATGACCTAACGAATTATATATATGACATTGAAAAGTTTTATCACACTAGACTTAGTGTCACCGCCGCTCGTACTATGAGCAACCAAGCGATAAAACAACAAGTCCCAATAACATACTAGATCTACTTGAGCAACCAACCATAAGGGCTCCTCGGTATATAACCAGCAGCAAAAGGCACCAACATCAGTCTTCAGAAAACTTCTGAAGAAGCTGACAGCATGAGCAGAGAAACGTCAACTTTGAAAGCGTCTTTCAACATTGATAATTCAGACCATAGTGTAATACCAGCATTTACAATCTTTGATCTTTCCGATACATAATCACATAATACATTTTCTGTTAAGTTTTTTGCTTTTTTTATTGTTTTTCCAGTTATTGACCAATTTGTAGTACTTTTTGTACCGTTGTCTTGACTTTGCAGGTAACAAATTCAGAGAAGCTTTGCTAGCTTCCTCTTGCAAGTCCGGTGTAATACACACAACCAAACTTATATGGAATCAACTAGTATTTCTTACTAATATTGCGAAATGTATGAAAATTTTTCATGCAGATAAGAGATAAAGATAACGAAAGTGTTTTGTTGAAAATAACAAAGGTTTTTGAAGTTGTCCATCACGTATGTCGTGATAACAATTGACCTGCCCCAAAATACAAAGGAGGAACGGTAATGTTCTGGGGCAGTATCATGATAGGAGATAAAACTCCTTTGGTTCCACTACGCCAGACTTTAACAGGTCCTAGGTACGTTGATTTGGTGCTAGAACCAATAGTTAGGCTGTGGAAAGGTGCAGTGGGAGACAATTTCGTCTTTATGCATGATAATGCCCCTGTACATACCAGCCGAGTTGCTACAGAATTTCTAGAAAGAGAAGCTGTGACGGTTCTAGAATGGCCTGCCTCTTCACCAGACCATTGAGCATGTGTGGGACTGTGTCAAAAAAGGGATTAGGGCTAGAAGAAATGCTCCAGGAAATGAGGAACAGCTCATTCCAGCCGCCCAAGAGGAATGGGCAAACGTACGTCGGGATCAAGTTGACACGTTGCTTAGAAGCATTCCTCGTCGAATTGCAGCTTGTATTAAGGCTAGAGGTGGTAACACTGACTATTAAAGTGAAAAATATGTCGGAAAAAAGGTATCTAACTTTTGTTTAACCAACTACCTACATCTTTAGTTTTCGCATTTTTATTGTTTTTGTTCATCTTAAATCTTTGTTGTAATTTTTTCTCCTTGTAATTTAATCAACTACGTTATAATAAAGTCCTTCTCACTTTCTATACGGAATTTGTCAGGAATACTGAATAACATCGGAAATATTGGGTGATTCCATATAAGTTTGGTTGTGTGTATCTGTAAATTCTTCGTCATTGTCTGATTTACCATTCATTTTCACTGATTCACACAATTATTCAGAACTTATTTTACACATTTGTAGTCCGTTTTGATTCCAAACTTTGATTTAAACTGACGTTTAATAAAAAATTATGTAAAATGTCAAATTATGCAAATGACAGTCAAAGGCGTCTAGGTTGTGAAAAATTATAAAATGGTATGAGTTTAGCGGCTCAAGGGACGATAAACATTACTTTCAGCAATATTTTTAGAGTTAATATGATTCATTTTCATATAGGTATGGTACGCGAAGTGTGAAAATATCTTTCTATACGTACTTACTTGACTTGTGAAACTGTAAAATAACAAATAACTTGTAAATATACAGTACTGTAATAAACATTTACACCAAACATTAAGATTTTATTGTCAATACAAGATATTACATAACTTAGAATTAAGGGAAGTTGAATTGTAAATTAATTTTTACAAATTAGAAATAGAGGAAGCCTTAGCAGGCCCCTTCTTGTTATACAGTGTGTCCCCGGATGGATCTAACTATACTTGTTAACTTCCTTATTTTGCATTTAAGAAAGAACAGTCATACTTCATAAAAAGTTTTGCTTCATCTAGCAAGTCCGCAGCCACTACCAAAATTTCGAAATAACATACAGGGTGGTTAGAAAACAAGACAACGTGAAATTTGGTTAAGTATAAAGTACAGTCGTGTGCAAATAAATCTGGGACAGTGTTTTTTTCACATGCAGATTCAGTTAAGAATTGAAGAATATCTCCATGGATTTCCTGCTATCAGAAAGAGTTACATTAAACTTTAACAGGTACTGAAACCCGTAATTCTCTCTGATAAGAGGAAATCCATGGAAATATTCTTCAAATTCTTAACTGAATCTGCATGTGAAAAAAACACTGTCCCAGATTTATTTGCACACGACTGTACCTTTTATTTGAAGGGAAGCATACGTATTACTGGAAAAAGATGTTTGAACTGTCAATAGAAGCTCACATAACTAATCTGCACATTGTATCTCAAAGTTGATTTTTAATTTTTTATTGAAAGTAGTATGTAATAAGGAAATTTATACTAGTATAAATTTTGATAAAAAAAAATAAACTTTGAGATACAACGTTCAGATTAGATATGTGAGCTTCTATTGACAGTTCAAACATCTTTTTCCAGTGATACTTATGCTTTCCTTTTAAATAAAAGGTACTTTATTCTTAACCAAATTTCACGTTGTCTCGTTTTCTAACCACCCTGTATGTTATTTCGAAATTTTGGTAGTGGCTGCGAATTTGTTAGATGAAGCAAAACTTTTTATTAAGTATGACTGCAAAATAAGGAAGTTTACAGGTATAGTTAGGTCCATCCGGGGACACACTGTATAAGCTGAGATATAATGATTTTACGTTAAAGCCAGTTGAAAACACATCACAAATATCCCCATGTATGATTGTAGATATACAATTATATTTTATTCTGAATCCTCAGCTTTCACAACACTTATGCATAGGCTACTTGTAATATCACATTTGTATGACTGTACAATAACTGGTGATATTACTGAAATAAAGGCAAAATGCGAGAACAGATGAACCTGCTTTTCCTTTGTTTTGCATCAATTTACTAATAGCTTGTGAGAACACAGTGAGTGTTTGCAAGTGTGAGCACGATAAATCAGTATTCATGCCTATGCTAGTCATAAATGGCTTAATTTGTGAATATTCATGTTTGAGACCTACTTTTAAAATAACATTGCTCTATTTTTGCACTGCTGATCAATTCCAATATTATTTCATAACTCATATCATTCCAAAGTTTTCTTTCTAGTTTAACTTAATTCAGCGCCTTCAATTGTGATACGTTTTACAAAATTCAATACCTGTGGTTTCAACATTAATAGTTATTCCTTTTTCGAATTATTTTCTATGATAGAATGCAAATTACTCCAAATTTTCTATGTGCCTACTACCTTATTGTTTTACATGGGATTTTACTTATATACCCTTATCCATATACCTGATTATTTCATATTTTTCTGAAAGTTTAAATTCACATACAAACGAATAGGATTTTGTTCTTATATGCTTCCTTATACTCTTTACTCAGTATTTCTCCTCATATGTACCGTCTTTAATAAATTTCTCCATGTTGTTTTATATTTACTAATACGAACACAAATAAACTATTCATACTACCAGCATCTTCGATGGCTAACAAAATTCCATTTTTAGGTAACTTTAAAGCATTCAAGCTTTTGATAAACGAAACCAGAGCTTGAGATACAAAAGTTTTTCTCCAATATGTCTCTTTAGATTATTAACTAAACTAGGTTTTGTTACAGCTTTGGATTCACAAATAAAACAAGTTTTTTGCGTTAAATGTCCTCAGATGGAAAATTAAGTTACTCTTTTCTGTTGCTTTACACTGACAAACAGGACATGAATAAAGTGTTTTTCCTGTACCTATGTGTCTTCATATGGTTTACTGAAGTAAATTGTGCCGTCTTATATTCAGAAATACAGAAATGAATGCGGTTTTTCTCTTGTAGGCATCTCCGCATGGCACACTAAATCATCTTTTCATGCTGTTTTATATTCGTAAATAGAACATGTATTAAGGTTTTTTTCCTATATGCGTTCTCATATGTTTAACTAAATGACCCTTCTGGGCTGCTTTATACTCACAAATAGAACATGAATAAGGTTTTTCTGTTGTATGAATTCTCATATGTGTTACTAAAACACCTTTTTGTGCTGCTGTATATCCACAAACAGAACACAAATAAGGTTTTTGTCCAGTATGTGTCCTTACATGTTTAATTAACTGACCCTTTTCTGTTGCTTTATACTCGCAAATAGAACATGAATAAGGTTTGTCTCCTGTATGTATCCTCATATGACTCACTAAACTACTTTTATATGTTGCTTTATACTCACACATAGAACACCAATAAGGTCTTTGACCCGTATGTGTCCTCATATGTTTAACTAAATCACTCTTCTGTGCTGCTTTATACTTGCAAATAAAACATGAAAAAGGCTTTTCCCCTGTATGTGTTTCCATATGTCTAACTAAATTACCCTTCTGTGCTGCTTTATACTCGCAAATAGAACATGAATAAGGTTTGTCTCCTGTATGCGTTTCCATATGTCTAACTAAATTATTTTTACATGCTGATTTATACTCGCAAATAGAACATGAATAAGGTTTTTCTCCTGTATGCATTTTCATATGTCTAACTACATGACTTTTATGTGCTGCTTTATACTCGCAAATAGAACATGCATAAGGTTTTTCTCCTGTATGCGTTTTCATATGTAAAACTAAATTACTTTTACGTGCTGCTTTATACTCGCAAATAGAACATGAATAAGGTTTCTCTCCTGAATGCGTTTTCGTATGTCTAACTAAATTACTTTTATATAGTGCTTTGTATTCAGAAATGGAATAGGTAAAAGGTTTTTCTCCTGTACGCCACTCCATACGGTTCACTAAATCACCTAGAAAATAGATAAGATTTTTCACTTGTACAGGTCTCCAATTGGTTAACTAACTTACATTTCCCTTCAGTGTTATCTTCGCAAATGGAAGATGTGTAAAATGGTTTCGTATGAGTTATCATATGTTCCAAGAAATTGTTCTCGTCTTCTGCTGCATATTCACAAACCCTACAAAATAATTGTCTTTCTAAGGAACTTCCACTTGCTGCACACGAATCAAGCAGTTCATCTTTTATTTGAACTTCCTCCTGTTTAATATCCAATTCGTGATAAGTTGTGTTGTCAATAGTATCTTCAGAGACCTGTTGCTGAACATGTAAGTTTGCAGCTACTTTACTTTCATTTTTTGTCAATCGTTCATGTAACATGCTGGCTACAGCATTAGGCAAATTATATTCAGCTGATTCATGTTCCACGTCCATTATTATGAAGAATACAGGTTTAATAAATGAAATCTCTAAAAATAAAACGTAAAACAAAATTTGGTTAGGTGAACTTGATTATTCCTATTTTAAAAATATCAACAAGCTTTCTACTATAAGTCTTACTTACATTGAATAACACGAAATTCTAACAAGTACCTCGTTTAGAGAATGTGTCAGCGACAGAGACAACGTTGAATTATTAAACAACCGTCAGCGCCGGCCATTACAATTTGTTCAGATCGGATAGATCAAATGGAATTCATAGGAACTACTATGGTATACAGTGTGTCCGCAATAGGATTGCAGGTCAGAACTTGGATGGGAGTTCCACAGCAGCCGTTAATAATTACATCGTGCCAGGGGAGATGGGGTGGGGCAAACCGGCCCGCGAAACCATTAACACCGGCCCGGTCCATTTTTATTAAAAAAAATGTTAGGCACTTTTTACTAAGGGACTATAAGAAATAAGTACTTATTCGTATTTTTCAAACGCTTTTAATATTTCTCTAAGTAAAAATACATAATATTACATGTTAGGATAAATAAAAAGTAATGGCAACTAGTTCCTGGTCCTGGTCATTGGTATTGGACAGAAAAAAAATTGTGAAACACATCATATTTTTTGAAAAAGGGGGCCTACATATCCGCTTATATTTTTGTTTTCATAAACATCCTTTATCTAATAGACTTGTCTGTCCGTCCGTCCGTCCGTCCGGGACGCTGTTTCAGCAGCCAAACCGTAAGAAATAGAGAAAAAAGTTATTAAAGTTATATGTTTGGAATAGTCATGTCAGCTCAGGAACCGAATTTCAGTCACGTGACACTTCCGGTTTTCGAGAAATCACAAAAAGACCGTTTTTCAAATAGAACACGTATTAAATAAAAATGTTTCAGTGGCCAAACGGAGCTGCGACCCTCTGCGCCTTAAAACGTCGATCGGTTAGGCAACCACTTTGACACCTTCCAGGTCTGGGTACAGTTTTTATTTAATACGCGTTCTATTTGAAAAACGGTCTTTTTTGTTTTTTTAAATGAGACATTTGTCTCACTGGATTGCTTGTAGATATTAATATGTCGGTGCTTAATATAAAAGCGAGCTTTGAAACAAATCGCTTTCTTCGGCCAAAACATTGATTACTTCCTCATTATTTATTTTGTTTAAGACTGGAGCCTCAATATTCATAAGCATGAATGTTATGCTACTAATATTATTGCGGTTAAATCCGTGATTTTTTTGGCGTGCTGCGTTTTTTATATTTTTTCAAGGGTCATAGCGATGGACCGGCCCCTGTTCTGGCCGAAACCAGCGGCCCTTCGGGAAATTTCCCAAAACCCAGACTGGCCCATCCGCCCCTGCATCGTGCCGATCAATTATAAAATGGAGGTGGGATTTAGTAATGGCGCGGAATTCAAACAATCGCTTCCTTATAAAAAGAGTATGCCAACCAGAAATTGGAAAGCTATTTAAAATCAAGCCAGACTGATTGATTGTCATTACAGTGACACTTTGAAAATAACCTTCAAATTTGGCATATGCATGTGGGAATTTTCAACATTTTCTATGCTACTAGTACATATTAGGTAGGTACTTAAATCATAGAAAATGTTACAATGCCTTAACAAAACATTTACATGTTCAATTTATAGATTAACTGTCAATACTTGAAAGCTGTTTGACTTTAGAAAATTATCTATTGATTGTATGAAATAACTTAGACATGACTTACACTTTCCATGATGCACTTACTTGATTTGAAGTAGATATCCAATTTTTGGTTGGAATATTATACCAGAATTATCGTGCTTCGACGTCTTTTGGGTTGACTAACTTCCAGTGTTGTCCACGTACATTTTGTAAACATTACCAATGTAGTGCTTATCTAAATTATAAGTGTTTCACTGTTACCATTTCAAGTTTCCTAAATTTTATATCTATTTTCTTAGGATGATTGACATTGTTCAGCTTTTATATTAATAGGATTTCATATTCCAATATTTTAAAATTGATAATAAGAAGTTAAAATTGGTTAAATATACAAGTTTAATTGTTTATGTTTACAATAAAATTTAAGTTAGTATGACTGCACGGGAAAATCTAAAATTTCAGTTAAATGATAGCTTTGTCTTCCCATAAACCACAAATAAAAGAAAATTTACACTAAAATAAGTTTATCTACGACCACTACTAAAAGTAGGCCCTTTAGCGCTAGCTTGTTTCACTAAAAGTGACGTTTTATAGTTTACCGTGTTTAAAGAAATCAGCACATGTGCTAAAAGTGAAGCGAGGTTCAAAACTACAATTTCGAACTGCAAGTGAAGTTGTAAAGCTATTCTAGTTGCTTCTTGCGTTACAGGTAAAGCGTTTTTGAAATAATTAAAGCGTTATGTAATGAATACAGTCATATGTGGAGTATCAATAATTACATTTCGTAACTCACCTTGACAGCACGGGCGTGGCCAAACAATCGCCAGCGGCGTAGGCTACTATTCATTATGACGCAGCGTCGCAGATGCGAACCTTTCTTAAATCGATATTTATGGATTAATAACGGTAAAATTAAGGTCGTAGATAAAATATTGTATGCAACGTGTGCTAAAAGTCGTTTATGCGCGAGACATGTTATGAAACTCAGCCTTCGGCTTCGTTTCATAATTTTCATGTCTCGCGCATAAAAGTCAACTTTTAGCACTTGTTACATAAATAGCTATTATCTTTTAAACTGAATTCTGACAAATTTAACATCCACTACATATTGTTAAATAGATACACATTTGTGATAATCATAGAATCTTAAACAGATAAAATGACGTCATAAAATTCTAAATAATTAGAGGATTCCCCTTATAAACTGAAATGTATTCCTATTTTTTATTTATTTATGAGCATTAATGAATTAACATACAGTAAGCACGTGAATGCTTACATTGATAAAGTTGGTAATCAATGAATTAACAATTTGTGGTATGTATAAAAGTTATTAAATGCATAATTTTTATGTATTTTATATTTTTGCTTCATAAGCTTTACGAGCTCTTTGATCATTTCTCCGTTTTTCTTTCAAACGAACATAATTTAAATGTAGGTGTACTTTCATAAGCATATATCTTTTTTGAATTCGGCTCCATCACTAAACTCCACCTCCTTTTTATAATTGGTCGGCACGGTGTACTTATTAACGGCTGCTCTGCTTCTCCCGGCGCCTCGTGGTACGGCTGCCACGGAAATAGTTGGTCCCGGATGTCATAATAACATCATGACAGTCGTTAGTGAGGTTAGAAGTCCCCATAAAATGTACAGCGACGCCTATAATTGGCCTAACGGCAAAGTTCGGTTAGGTGAACTTGATTATTCCTATTTCAAAAATATCAACAAGCTTCCTACTATAAGGCTTACTTACATGCAATAACACGAAGTTCTAAGAAGTACCTCGTTGAGAGAATGTGTCAGTGACAGAGACAACGTTGAATTACTAAACAATAGAGATGGGTAGTTCGCGAACGAACTGATAAAATGAACAATTCTTTTAGGTGAATTAAATGAACTAGTTCGCGACTTTGAAATGAACTAGTTCAAAATGAACTATCGAACTTTTAGCAATCTTTAATATGAATTAGGTAATCGATCCGTCCATAGTTCGCAAACTACTGTAATATGAATCATTCTCAGCAGTCAGCACTGTTTGAACGTGAAACCAACGAATAACATTTTGTCGGTCGCCGGTTGCGATAATCGGCTAATGACGACTTTTGTGTGGGCCCATTGGAGCTCCGCACAACAAATAACTGCTTTATTATGATAACACTCGCTGCAAACGAAACTCAACTTATTATCTGTTGATTACTACATATGCATCGCATATTATTTTATTTATTATTACATCATTTAATTTGTGTGGGCTAGTGTGAAGTATATACTTTGCGTTAAATAACAGTAATAAGAAAACATTGTATTTTATTTAAAATAAAAATTCTAAGTAATAGTCCAGGGAAATTAGACAAAATAAAAGCAAAACTTCGGAAAAATTCCCGGAAAGCTGGATTTTGCTATGAGCCTTGCTATTGTGGTTCTAAACAAAATGTCAAAAGTCCTCATCGATCCGAGTGCCGCTAAAAATTTTAAGGGGGGGTAAAGGTCACCAAAAACGGTATTTCGTGAATATCTCGTTAACGGTCACTTTTACAAAAAAAATATTGATTATCAAATTTGTAGCTTATGAAATTTCTAACAATAAAGATATCATAACTTTTATTCGTATAAGTAACCGTTTTGGAGATAATTCGATTTACAGAGTTGTAACTAATAGATGCACTCCTCAATGGCATGTATATCTCATTGGAGTTGCGACTTGAAATATTCCAGAAGTTCCCTGTTTCAGAGCCCATAAAAATAGAAAGAAACACATATATAGTACACTGTAGTCTAGATAGAGAAGGAATGTGCTCCGAAAAGTTCCCCTCCGTTGTCATAAAACCGCAATCTGATTGCTATTCGTGTAGGAGCATAATAGTATATTATGTTATTAGGAGCAAAAATTATACTTTATTTGGCGTGGCTGGATTGTTTATCTGCCGAGCTTGCGAGGAAGATAATTATAGCCGAGCCACATAAAGATATACTTTTGTTCCGAATAACATATAGTATTTTTTCTTCAAACGTTTATAATAAATTATTTAAGAAATTTTAAGAAACTTGGAATTATTTTAAGGTAGAGGATTGGGTAGACTGATAAATGTAGGGTGCTTGGGAGAGCGTCACTATGACTACACTATAAACAACGTTGTGAACAAAATCCGAAAAAAATACTTTATCTCGTCAGTCTTGCTTAAATGTAACACCCGATATAAATGACGTCGATACTTGAGACTCCACTGAAGATGTAGATCCATCACGTTTCCTGACTGAATCTATGGAAATGAAGAAGACAGCAGAAGAACAAGAAGAAGAAGATGATGATGAAGAGGAAAGCATACCGATTGAGATAGAGTCTGAAGATGAATATTAATAACTCCTGTTTTGAATCCAAAATTGACTAATGAACAAGTTCATAATATTTTTTTTTTAAATAAACATTTTTCAAACAAAAATAAAAGTGGAATATGCCTACTGGGAACACCACATGAAAAAAACGCACCTTGTACACTACCTCGAAGGTGGTGTGGAAAAGAGTGCACGTTTCAACTGTGTAAATCGAATTATCTCCAAAACGGTTACTTTTACGAATAAAAGTTATATCTTTATTGTTAGAAATTTCATAAGCTACAAATTTGATAATCAATATTTTTTCTGTAAAAGTGACCGTTAACGAGATATTCACGAAATACCGTTTTTCGTGACCTTTGCCCCCCCTTAAAATTTTTAGCTGCACTCGGATCGATGAGGACTTTTGACATTCTGTTTAGAACCACAATATCAAGGCTCATACCAAAATCCAGCTTTCCGGGAATTTTTCCGAAGAGCAATGTCTAATTTCTCTGGACTATAATATTTTTACAAAAATAACACGAAACCATTCAACATATTTTTATCTGTTTATCAACAACTAAAAATATATTCAAAAGATGTAAGTGTTTGGTAATATTATACCGAGAGATCAGATAAATTTATAAGTAGAGCCACCTGTGATTCGTATTATACATTTGACAGTACTGCAGGCTAGTGTCACTTTATGTCAAATCACAAAGATAGGTTTTGTTATTTGACACAGACTTACGCAAAACCTACCCTGCTAACCTCGAATTTGACATAAACTGACATTGTCATTAACAATACACTTCAGTTCCTGCACCCACAGGGGGTCGAAGCAAATACAGGGTGGCTAAAACTTATGGATTCATTCATAGTTTGAGCCTTGTAACGTTCAGTCAAATAAACGAAAATAAAAAGTTGTGTGCCATAAGTACACTTTGCTTTCTTACTACTATACGCAGAATTATCAAAATGATTCCATAAATTACTACAAAAGAATGTAGTCCATCTGATCAGCCAGTCCACACAACTGTAATGCTTGCAAATCTGCATTTCTGCAAATTCGTTCTTCGTTCAACATGATCGTTTAACCTTTATACAGACTACCTAAATGCTTGCCCGCGCATTATAGTTCGCGAACGAACTAGTATATTGAACGATTCTTTCCTACGAACTAGTTCGCGAGAACTAGTTCATCACAACGAACTACTTTTCCCATCTCTACTAAACAACCATCATCGCCGGCATATATATAATACACATATATTGCTGGTAGGGCCTGGAAACTTCAGAAAACATTACGGCGCCGACATAGTCTCACTTAGAGTATAACGCGTCTCGTGCGCATGCGTGAGAATTCGAACTCCGCCTTTAGAAGCGAATTTTAAACTTGACCACTTCCCCATTGGGCGGACGACGCCGCCGCGCTTGCGCACAGCTCACCGTATACATGAAGGAGTTGGTTGTGTGTCTCACTTCATCGGTGAGTTTCCCACTCATAGGCGCTAGCAATATAGTAAGTATTAGATATATGATCGCCGGCCAATACAGTTTATCCAGATCGGATAGATCAAATGGAATTCATAGGAACTACTATGGTATACAGTGTGTCCCGCAATATGATTGTATAACTTACCAGGATTCAAATTGTGAAATGACATTTAAAATTTTAAATTATAATTTATGGAGATTGATAATGTCAATAATAATGCATGATTTTAAATTATTATATTTCTGCATAAATTAAGAAAAATGGTCGTAATAGTTTCTACACTTCGTCAATATTCAATATTGTAATATTTCTAAGTGAGTATACAGGTTTTGTTTGAAATGAATGTATTCGCTAATCTGTGTTTTTTATTCCCTTTCAGAAATGTAAACCAAATTTTAATAGTTATTTAACCAACAAGTGTGTTAGTGCAGGCGATTAATAGTCGAAACTGTTTAAAGCACGAACGAGCGATAGCGAGTGAGTGCCTTTAATAGTTGAGATTATTAATCGCCCATTAACAAACGAGTTGATTACAAAATTTTTTCGTTGACCACAAAATCTTTTTTTGTGGTGAAAAATTTGTAAAATTGCAGTATTACCAATTTTGTTGTGAATATTAATATAAAATAATTATATCAAGTACTCTAATTTGATTAATACAACTATCCTCCATGCAAAATATCATCAAAACGTCAAAATCACAAAAACATTTATTTAATGAAAAAGAGTGTATTAATCAAAAACAGTGTATTAATGGCTCTATTAATACATCCTTTTTTAAAAAACAGTTAATTAATGAAAAAGAGTGTATTAATCAAAAACAGTGTATTAATGACATCTATTAATGCATCCTTTTTTAGGAAAATAATTCATTAATATTGAAATTAATAAGCGGTCAACGAAAAAAAAATTAACAACTGATGAAGCAACCATAAATTGCGAAACGTTTTGTAAACTTATTACTATATTAAACATGTTACGACTGATTGATTTTTCATTATTCTAATAATTTAAAATCATGCAATATTATTGACATTATTAATCTTCATAAATTATAACTTACCAGGATTGTTCTTGGGATTATCTTGCATAATACATTTCTACTATATATGACTGTTTGTCCATAATATAACATAAAAATTAGTTGTTTTGCAGTTAAATTATTAAAACTATCAAAAATGATACTCTGTCACTAAGCAACAAGTTTTCACAAAATAATTATCAATTCGAAGGTACTTATCATATTACTATAGATAATTTCACAAGATCAAAATTTCAACGTTATCTGTTTTTTCTTTAAGATTTTTGTAGAATATTTTTTCAATGAACGCTTTTTATGTGTTGTTTTAATTCCATATCTATTTTTTCTGATAACTAATGTATATATGGAATAGTAGTATAAATTTGGTTTTCTGTTTGGTTTTTATTGGAAACTTATATTTTGTTCACTTGGTTGAAGGTATGTTAACAGCTTATTGTTTTTTTTTTTTGAATAATTCCGATTTATTTATTAATATTATTTCTGTGAAAATCGTACGACACTCATTAATGACCAATAGAAAAATTAGTTCACGAGCCGTATCCAAGACAACAACAAAATTTCTTGGAAATTTTTTGTAGGTAGACATTACTTCTTTTTAGGGTTTGTGTCGTTACGATTTTCTTACCGAATCTCCATTCGAGCATTAATTCATATCCGTAAATTATTTTTCGTGCATTCAACAACGTCCTAATTTGCCCTCGCGTCCCGATCGGGCAAATTAATACGACGTTGTTGGAACGCACTCAAAAAATTTTCCGGAAAGAATTAATGCTCTTATGAGATTATATGTGAAAATTAATGGAGTAGCCGTTTTTTAAAACGATTTTATATATGATTTTTATTTCATTTTGGAACCATAATCTTATTATTTATTGACGTATGTATTCGGAAAGATTTCCAGATCGTCAACGCCTTCCGAAAATACTTTTCTTCGAGCAGTCCAACGTGGAAAGAGACAGGAAATTTACAACCTAAGAAAGGTTATGGTGGCGGCAGACTAAATTAAGATGGGGTGAAAGTGGAGGAAAAACTTTTAGAAATGGCTGATGTTGATACAACTACAAGTACAAGCCAAATTTCCCACCAAATTGGAGATGCTCCATTCTTTGTTTGGCGCACATTAAGTAGCATTGGTTTGTACCCCTATCATCTGCAAAAGGTGTCAAGACTGACTCCTACGGATTATTCGCTGCGGCTGCACGTTTGCCAATGGTTGCTAAATCGCACTAATAGGAAGCAGAATTTCCAATACACGTACTGGTGACAGATGAATGCTGTTTTAGTCTAAATGGTGCTCTAAACTTCCACAATTGTCACATATAGGCTGATCAACATCCGCACGCGATTCGCCCAGAGTAGCTTTCAGCAGCGTTTTACTTTGAATCTGTAGGCTGGTATTTGAACAACATCTTAATAGGGCCTTATGAATTACCAGCACTACTCAATGGCCATTCTTATTTGCAGTTTTTATAAGAGGTTCTACCAGAGCTCCTCGAAGATGTTTCTTTGGATGTGTCCAGCACCATGTGGTCGATGCATGACGGCTGTCCTTCACATTTTAGTCATGCTCTACAAGATTACCTTAATACCATCTTTCCGCAAAGGTGGATCGGTCGAGGTAGATTCATTTCATGGTCACCACGCAGTTCATATCTCAAAACATCTTTGTCTTATGGGATTTTTTGAAGAAAGATGATATATGCCACCCGAAGTTGATACAATTGCGCCGTCGCATCAACGATCGAACAGAGCAGATACGCTTTTTTGTAATTAGATTTATTAGCAATCAGAATTTACATTCGATGAGCTAATTCTATGTCCGGACTATATGATCATATACATATATAAAGTATACATACAAGCAATTGGCATGTTGAGGATCGAGCCCTGCGGTGTTACCTCTATTTCCTTATTTGAGATCTATAGGGCCAGGAAAGTGTCAGTCTTCTATTACCATCAATAATTGAAAGTGGTTCCAACAAAAGATTGGTGTGTGATTGCAGTCTTTCGTAATGTTTGTTACTTCTCGCGTGAATGACTTCTTGTATGTAAGGAGCTTTGGGGTCAGTGTGGATAGTAAAGTTGGACAAGTACCAGGGTGCGTCTACACCTCATTCTAAGGATCTTTGCTTGGCTTCGTTGAATGATAGCTGTATTGGACTTGCTGGCGGCAGCCGCCAAGCTCTATTCCATAAGTCCAAATGGGTTTAATTATCCATATATATAATAGGCTTGTCTGGGACGCTGTTTTGTGTGTCCGGGACGCTGTTTCAAGCAGCCAAACCGTAAGAGATACGAGAAAAAAGTTATTAAAGTTATATGTTTGAAATGGTCATGTCAGGTCAGGAACCGAATTTCAGTCACGTGACACTTCCGGTTTTTCGAGAAATCACGAGATTTCCGTCCGTCCGAGACGCTGGTCCGTCCGGGACGCTGTTTCAGCAGCCAAACCGTAAGTAATTTCTCGAAAATGCGTTCTATTTGAAAAACGGTCTTTTTTGTTTTATTAAATAAGACATTTGTCTTCACTGGTTGCTAGTTGCCTTATAATTTAGCAGTTTATTTTCTAGAGAAAGGTCTTATTTTCTTCCTATTATCTAATGTAAGTGTTTTACTTTTATGTATATTTGCTACGATTTTTCGTCACTTAATGAGAAGGTTTTTGTACCCCTGTGAAGTTAGCACCACAACTCAAAAAATGTTATTTTTTTCAAGAGTTCCCTTTGCACCCCAAGGAGTTCTAGAGTTCCTTGCTATTTTTAAAAATAGTTCTATGTATTTAAGAGAAAAAAGTGTGGATCGAAAATTTGGGGTGCTAACTTCACATTTTCCTAGGACAAATACCACCATAACTCTTTTTCAGTCATACTTATTGAAAAATGTCATTACACTTTTCGATAGAACTCGCCGGGGTGCTACTAGAACTCTAACAAAAGATTTTCAAAAACAAAATTTTTTTTATGAACCGGAAAAATATTTTTTTATTTTTTTTTTAAGTTCCGGTAGTTCTAATGGGAGTTCTAGTAACACTCCGACGAGTTCTATCGATAACTCTAATAACATTTTTTGATAGGACCCGAAGTAAAGAAGTTACGCCCATGTTTGTGTTAGTATTTTTACAAAACGACCAAGTTCTGAAAGCAATTTTTTAAAAGTTCCAGTAGTTCTAATGGGAGTTCTAGTAGCACCCCGGCGAGTTCTATCGATAACTCTAATAATATTTTTTGATAAGACTCGAAGTAAAAAAGTTACGTTTATTTTTATGTTAGCACTTTTACGAAAGGACCAAGACCTGGAAGTAATTTTTTACAGTTCCGGTAGTTCTAATAGAAGTCCTAGTAGCACCCGGACGAGTCCTTTCGATAACTCTAATAACATTTTTTGATAAGACTCGAAGTGAAAAAGTTACGTTTATTTTTATGCTAGCACTTTTACAAAGCGACCAAGACCTGGAAGTAATTTTTTACAGTTCCATTGTTAATAGTAGAAGTATTATATATTGTGTCCAAAGAAAAACCTGCAAAATTCATGCTTTGCAGACGCTATAGTTGCTATAGAAGAATATACAGATTGGTGACGGCTTGTGCAAACATAGTCACTGTGATATATTGTACTGTCAACTACCTGTCTCATTATTCCAGTATTTGTGTTTTTGTTAGAATTACCAAATTGTGTAACAATAGATGATTACGAGGTGAACAAGAAGGTGAAATAGTAATTTGTACAACTAGTTTTGAAGGTCATACTTTTTTTCATGAATTTGCAGTTTGATAACGAAGGCGAAGCCCGAGTTAATCAAGCAAAGGAATGAAAAAAAGACTTTCAAAACGTGTTGTACACGTAGTTTTTGTGCATAGCGATCGCTTGGTCGAAATTTAGTCGAAGAGGACTTCGGAATTGACAATTGTCAAACTGACATTTCAATAAAATAGTTAATAAAAGTGTACTTTTTTCACGATTTTTGTGTTAAAACAAGTAGAACTTTCAATACGATTTTTCGTTAAAAAGAGACGGCTCTCACGATCACTATGCAAAAAAATTATTAATTGAATTACAATTGAAATTCAGTACGTATAATACGAAATTTATCTGCTGTTGCTTTTGAAACAGCCCTACGCTTCTACCAGTATAATAAACTGAATTTTACATCAAAATAAAGATTTATTATAGTGCAAAAGAGCAATTATCTTGCGCAAGTCCTAAAGTTCGTACTAGCCTCCACTAATCTGTATATTTTTACTTCCCTCGTCTAAAAGACGATGGAAGTATTGTAATAGCGAACAAATCACCTTCCGAGATTCCGACGTTTCATGGTCCCTAAAGCACAAAATACAGGTTTTCTCAATTCCGTCTGTCTGTTGTCTATCCGTTTGTTGGAGGTATAACTCAAAAACTATTTATTGGAGGAAGACGATATTTTGCATACACATTTTACAGTGTGTCCCCGATAGGTGAAATGACTCTGGTCGAAAGTAAAAAATTCTCGATTTAAATTTTCATTTTTTGGGGTTCAGCCCTGCTTAGTTAAAGAA
Organism: Agriotes lineatus; assembly: GCA_940337035.1. NCBI lineage: Eukaryota > Metazoa > Arthropoda > Insecta > Coleoptera > Elateridae > Agriotes > Agriotes lineatus. The sequence continues at coordinate 59,218 of CALNHX010003448.1, read as the reverse complement.
AAATTTCTAACATAATTTTAGTTTTGAAAGATCAAGCATCCTTGGAAATATTCAAAAAGCCTATTTTTCTGTAAAGTGCATAAAGTGAGTACCTTAAAAATAAAGTTTAGTTTCTTTTTGCCAATGTAACTACAAAATTGAGTGAGGTAAAGATGCAAGAGAACCAAACAGTAGACGAATGCTGGACAAAGATAAAGAAAGCAATTTTAAAAACGCCAGAGAAAGTAATAGGAAAGAAAAAGAGAACTGGAAAAAGTGACTGGTTCGACGAGGAGTGTAAAAGTGCAGTAGAACTACAAAAAGAGAAGCGGCGAAAATTTCTGGAAAGACCAACAAGAGAAAGGAGAAAGGAATATAAAGAAGAGAGGATGGAAACATAAAGAATATATAAGAGGAAAAAGCGAGAAGCGAATAATAAGATTCTCGAGAATATAAAAAATCTTTACAAAAGTAAACAAATTAGAGAATGCTACCACACCATAAAGAAAGTCAGAGGGGGATATCATGCAAGGACGACGGTAATTAAAGATAAAGAAGGAAAACTGTTATGTGAATTTTAGAATGATGGCAAACATCTTTCTCAGACCACTTAAACAAACAAGACGAACAACTAATAAATGATGCCGAAAAAGAATTTCCCGGAGATCCAGAAAAAGAGAAAGTAGATGTAAATGTGCCCACAGTAGAGAAGGCTATAAAAGCAATTACAAAATTGCGTAATAATAAAGCTGCTGGACCAGACACAATAACTGTTGAATTATTGAAAAAAGAAGGGAAAGTGCTACACGAACGAATCCATGAACTGATCAAAAAGATATGGAATGAAGAAAGTTTTCCGATATATACCACATTTTCGTGGACTTTAAACAAGCCTACGATAGCTCAAAAGGAACAAACTTTATAACATACTAAAAGAATTTATGATTCCAGGAAAATTAATTAGAATGATCAAATATACACTCGCTGAAACACTAACCCAGGTTAAGATACAAAAAAACCATGGAAACAAAGAAACTTTAAACTGGATTCAGACAAGGAAATAGCCTTTCTCCTGTACTATTTAATATAGCCTTAGAGAAAGTAATCCGAAGTATTGGCGTCGATTCCAATGGGACAATCTATAATAAATCGAAGCAATTACTTATATATGCAGATGACATCTGCGCGCCAATCTACGATAAAAGTTTGTAATAAGCCTCACGTTGCAGTGCCTAATTTACGATGAAAGCCCCTACCTAGATTGTTATTTTGAATGATGCTTAATAAGTTTATCTGTGAGTAAATTTAGGCTGGTTAAAATTGAAATGTAGCACTCAATTACTCAAATAAATGGTTGCAAGTTTATCTTTCCATTTTATTCAATTGCAATTATTTATTACACTAGCTCAATGAGAAAACATAAGCCCTTTCTCAGGTTAGGTTCCGAAGTTGACTATTTTTTAAAGTGATCTGAATGTTTTTATATCCAGCAATTCTAAATCAGTAGTTCAAATAAGCAACGTTAGTTCAAATCTTTACAATCTATCAAATTACACAAAATGTTCGCCCAGTGCAAACAGCGATTCTTGAAAGTTTAAACTCGTGAAAATATGAGCAAATAGCAGGTAAATATTCACATTTTCGCGATTAGCAACAATTAACACTGTTTTCTTTTAGTGATGACGTAGGACAGACGTCAAAACGTGCACTTGTTTCTGGTTGCTTGGGATTCTCGCTAAATTTGCAAAATTTTAAGACGGCTTGCTTACTACGCAAATTATGGCGTAGCTGGAGCCTTGGAAACGAACTAATTCTCTTCGACAAGGTTTGATCTCGTATTTTGCTGCTTTTCCCCAAACTTTAACACTTAAATCGCAGGCATAATTCTACCTCGTTTGCTGGCTTCGGAGCTGCTAGCGGCAATGCTGCTTGGATTTCCTGCTGGAGATGCTTTCCTGATGCAGGTGGGTGGCATTCTTGCAGATTCTGCCGAAGACCTAGACAGCTATCCTCCTGTTTCCAATGCTCCCTTGGCCTGTAGTCGGACTTTAAAATTCTCAGCCGCCCGCTCCCGATGTCCTCGGAGATGGCATCGTAGAATTTAAATTTTTAATGTTGCGTAAACTTCCACCAACGCTACCACATAACACTGGAATGGGCACAATAAAAGGCAATACTTTTTAACTGGTAAAATGCTTACTTATTACTATAAAAATGTATTTAAATGTGGAGCAGAAATTAGACAAACATGTAATAATTTTAATTCATTTGTTCTCTTTTGTTTAACAAAATAGCATCAAGTTGCTAGAATACGGCGTTAGGGTTATGTTAATGGAAATCGGGTTTGATAATTAATGGACATAAAAGGAAATACATTTGAGTACATAAATTAGACTTAAAATTTTTCTTAAAATCTAGATTATTGTCTTTTTCTTATAACTAAAATTGTCCTATTGCGTCACACATACAAACGCTTTTTATTATTTGGTCACTGCACTGCTTTGCATTATTTTTATTAATTATTAACGCACTGGCATATTAGAGTTCCACCATTTTCCTTCGTTTGCTTCCTTTCCTGTAGCCTGCTTCTCGAATTGCTCTTTGCAATGTTCTGTTATTTTTCATCTTGCTTAATTCACCTTTCAGATTCCCCACAATTTTCACTACGCTTGGCTTTATTGAAAACTACGCTCCTTTTAAAATGCACATAACAAACCTTTTGTGTCTATTAATTTCCTTCGGTCTGGCTTTACATTATGCATAAACCTATTCTTTTATTATTTTAATTTATTTAAAAGTCAATTTCAAACCTTGTAAAAATAAGCTTTGCCTTTGCGTTCCTTTCTCGACTGCTTTACTGTTTCTCGCATCTCATTGTCAATGCATTTAATATTTCATTTTAGTTTAACATTGCAATTGCATAAAACATCCCAACTCTGTGCTTATTGAATCGGTCACTTATCCTGCACTGCAAACAGAGCCAAGTTGTGGGCCTAATACCATCTCAATATATATATATATAATTCATTTGACATTTCATAATAAATTAACATTTAAATATCATATTACCTTTGTTTTACGTTATTTCAAATTGCACTATTGAATATTTTGATTAAATGTGAAATCATCTTTTTTGAACCCAGTAACAATTCATATACTTCATTCTTAAATATTGAATTATAATCGGAACCCTATCTTGAATTATCGTCTGATACTCTACCTAAATCTACTCAATGCTGCTTTTAATATGACTTTACTTAATAATGCTGTATGAATTACAATAAAGTATTTAATAATTAAACATGCTAATCTTGTCATCTGAAATTATTCCATTAGCCCAAACTAAAACTAAGCAAGACTAGCGTTGGGGTGCAATACCATATCAATAAATATCTTTGATGGCGAAATATTTCCTAATCTGCTGGTCACTCCTGTATTAGAAATATTGAGCACCAAGTAATTTTTAATAAAATATAACAGTTTTACGTTACAAACAATTCAATTATACTTTAGAATAGTGTAAGACTTTTGAGAAAATTTAAAAGTGAAGAGAGCTTGTTTAAAAGAGTGATAACAAGAAAGCTAATAGCAATGTTTATTAAATAGTTGATTTCCACTGTAGCAATATTGTTTCTTACTTAATACTTAATGCATCCGATCGAAATTTCAAAGTAGACGCTTTACCTAGCAAAATTCAAGTGGATAGAAACCCCTAGATAAACGTACTCAATGTTCTTGTAATATTATTTTTGTTTTTGGAACTGTAACAATCAATATGTCTCCTCTATTATCTATATGGTCAAGTTTCATATTCAACAACTCATTTCGACAACAAGCTCTGTACAGTTCCATAATAAGATACACCTACAATGCAATGTTAATAAAAAACCAAATTAATTTATCATTTAGTTGTTCACCTTTATCATAAGGTATTCCCAATCATCTACTTCCTTAAAAAATGTAATGCATTTATTTCCAAAATGCTTGAACTTTATGAAAATATCAAAATTAATATTTTCCTTGACTTTGAAAGTGTCTTTCAACATTGGTTATTCAGACCATAGGTAGTGTAATAACTGCATTTACAATCTTTGATCTTTCCGATACACAATCACGTAATACATTTTCTGTTAAGTTTTTTGCTTTTTTTATTCTTTTTCCAGTTTGGTATTGATCAATTTGTAGTAATTTTTGTACCATGGTCTTGACTTTGTAGGTAACAAATTCAAAGAAACTTTGCTAGCTTGTTCTTGCAAGTCCGGTGGACTATCTGTAAATTCTTCGTCATTGTCTGATTTACCATTTATTTTCACTTATTCACACAATTATTCAGAACTTATAATTTTACACATTTGTTATCTGTTTTAATTCCAAACTTTGATTTAAACTGTTTAATGAAAAATTATGTATAGGGTCGCGTGGGCCACATTGGGACAAAATTTGCAAAAATATTTTTTAAAATGTTGTTTACTGAGATATACGCTTACATTTTTTACCATATGTTCAACATATCTTTTTTAAACCAATGGTAAATTGGGAACTTTCTAGCTTTTGTCTAACTATGTTGTATATATATTTTTTTAACACTGCACCATGTCTCATTGTGGCCCATGAGTGGGCCTCCATGAGACAGTTGTTTATTTATGAAAAATAGTAACAATGTACGACAAAAAACGTATATTTATTGTACTATATTAAATACATTATACCGAGTGTTTCACTGAAGGTGCAAACAGAGAAATTGCTTGGGAAATCGTATATATGCAGATTCCTGCTTGCCGCTCGGATTGATAGGATTTATAGGTATATCAATCGAAAGAGAAATAAAAATGCGCGTAATTTGATGTTACTTTACTTGAATTTTTTGCTTGTTTCAGATAGAAATAGCTTAAAAACTGTAATAAATATTTTGCCACCATGGGACGTGTCTCATGGTGGCCCAAAACGTTTGTTTCAAGGTAGCCCTTTGGATCAGTGAATCAAATGACATTGCCATTTTGGTGCTAACTTTACAATATACTTAGAACTAATGAGGTTTGACAAGCAAGTATTAGAAAATAAGGGTAAATTAAAAATTTTTGGAAAAATTAACTCTTACTAACATTTGAAGTTGGCACATGCAAACACTTCAGGGTTGTAAAAACCGGAGAGGCCACAAAACTTTTAATTTTCAATTTTTGGTTCCCACACTCTGTTAATCAACGTGTCACACCAAAATACAGTAGCGTTTAATGTATCGCCTTTCTAAAAGCGCCAAATTTAAAATTATCGTATCTTGTCTCAACGTGGCCCACCCGACCCTAATGACAAATTACGCAAATGACAGTCAAAGGTGTCTAGATTGTGAAAAATTACAAAATGGTATGAGTTTAGCGGCCCAAGGGACGGTAAACATTACTTTCAGTAATATTTTTAGAGTTATTATTATTATTAGCATAACATTCCTATAGGAATATAGCTGTTTCCTTGAAACTGTCTAGATCCATTTGTTGGGGGAGATCATTCCCCATATAGTATATAAATCACTTCACTGTTATAATTTCTAAGCCGCGGTGTGTCTTTGCTTCTTTCACTATTTGTCTATCTTGCACATCCTTTCTCCATTGTGTACGTCCCATTGTTCGCAGGTCTATTATTACTTCATCAAGCCATCTACTTCTCGGTCTTCCCCTGCATCGCGTTGCAGTTGGTTTCCATCGCATTGATTGTATTGTGCTGTTTCCAATTCTTATGATGTGCCCTAGCCATTGAATTCTTTGAGCTCTTATGAATCTAACTATATCTTCATCTTCCATTTCTTTCTGTATTTCTTGATTCATCCTTGGCCTTATCTCCACTAGTTCGTATAGGTCCAAGAATGGTTCGCAGTATTTTTCGTTCAAAAATTCGTAGCTCTTCTTCTGTTTTTGTTACGGTGACTACTTCGGCAGCATAAGCGATTGCTGGTCTTATTAAACTTCTATGTATCTTTATTTTTGTTTTTGTTGCTATTTGTTTATCTTTCAACAAGTTTTTGTTTGCATAATATACTTTATTTCCTGTTTGTATTCTGGCTTTTGTCTTCGCTCCCATTGTTGTTCTCATTAAGGCGCATTCCAAGGTATGTGAAGTTGGTCACTTCTTCAAATTTGTAGTGATCTATTTTTAAAAGAGTTTTTTGTGGTTTGTGGTCCTTTCTTGCATTTCATGTATTTTGTTTTCATTTCGTTTATTTTTTAGAGTTAATATGATTAATTTTTATATACGGTATGCGAAAAGTGTGAAAATCTCTTTGTATACTTACTTGACTTGTGAAACTGTAAAATATCAAATATCTTGTAAACATACAGTACTGTAATAAATATTTACACCAAACGTTTAAGATTTTATTGTCAATACAGGATATTACATAACTTAGAATTATGGGAAGCCTAATTATAAATTAATTTTATTTTATCCTATTATGTTATTATGACAATAACTCCTTAGCAACGAGTTGCGTTAAGATGCATTTAACAAAAATTAAGTTACTTTTTTGTGTTGTTTTATACTGACAAACAGGACATGAATAGTGTTTTTCCTGTATCTACGTGTCTTCATATGCTTTACTGAAGTAACTTGTGCTGTTTTATATTCAGAAATACAAAAATGAATACGGTTTTTCTCCTGTAGGCATCTCCATATGACACACTAAAGCATGTTTTCGTGCCGTTTTATATTTGCAAATAGAACATGTATTAAGGTTTTCTTCCTATATGCGTTCTCATATGTCTAACTAAATGACCCTTCTGTGCTGTTTTATACTCGCAAATAGAACATGAATATGGTTTGTCTCCTGTATGTGTCCTCATATGACTCACTAAACAATTTTTATATGTTGCTTTATATTCGCAAATAGAACATAAATAAGGTTTTTCTCCTGTATGCATTTTCATATGTATAACTAAATTACTTTTACGTGCCGCTTTATACTCGCAAATAGAACACAAATAAGGTTTCTCTCCTGTATGCATTTTCATATGTGTAACTAAATTACTTTTATGTGCTGCTTTATACTCGCAAATAGAACACAAATAAGGTTTCTCTCCTGTATGCGTTTTCATATGTCTAACTAAATGACTTTTATACAGTGTGTCCAAGATAAGGAGGGCCAGTATGGGGATCTCGGTAATGGTAAGAGATACAAATTTGGTTAAATGGGAAGAAAGTTGCGCAATTAAAGGACTAAAAAAATGACGTCTACAAATCCTTGATATGATTTTTCGTTTTTGAGATATCTCAAAAAAACCGAATTTTTGGATTTTATTTTTTATTTTTTTCTGGCGTTAATATTAAAGTTAGAGCAAAACTGATTCAACTTCTTTAAAGCAACTTTTAGTGGACTTAATGATTACGTTATCAATTTTTTTATCCGACGTTTCGTCTTTGAGAAACCATCATCAACTTCATTTTTTTAAATACGCTCCTGGTTTTTTTATGCCAAATTTGCAAAGCCCTTGTTACTCTAAATTCAAAAATGTACCACATATTATGGTTTAATTACGTTTCGCGCTTTTTTCTGATCATCATCAGAAAATTTTTTAGATACGGACCTGCATTTCTCATAATTTTATAAAAATAAGTTCATACAGTAAGTTAGGCCTTTTTACATGCCGTTAAAGTATTAAAATGCACATCATAATGTCATAATTCTGATACATTAATTTAATAGGCAACAAATAACTCTTAACAATAAACAAAAAAGAAATGAACAAAAGATAGATAGAAAGAATAACAAAACGAACATCGAAACCATTTAATAGGTATTAAATTTACAGAAGGTATTCAAAAAGGTTGCCATCATTCTCTAAGCATAAATAACATCTTCTGTAGAACTGTATAATCTAAAACATTATTGAGCAATATTGGCGTTATACTTTGAAAGGCTTCAAGAACCAATCTTCTAAGTTCTTCTTCTATTTCAAAACGTTAAATACCTATTACATTGTTTCAAGGTTCGTTTTATCATTCTTTCTGCCTATCTTTTGTTCATTTATTTGTTGTTTATTGTTAATAGTTATTGGTTGCTTATTAAATTAATGTATCAGGATTATGACATTATGATGTGCATTTTAATATTTTAACGGCATGTAAAAAGGCCTAACTTACTGTATGAACTTATTTTTACCAAATTATGAGAAATGCAGGTCCGTATCTAAAAAATTTTCTGATGATGATCAGAAAAAAGCTCGAAACGTAATTAAACCATAATATGTGGCACATTGTTGAATTTAGAGTAACAAGGGCTTTGCAAATTTGGCATCAAAAAACCAGGACCGTATTTAAAAAAATGAAGTTGATGATGGTTTCTCGAAGACGAAACGTCGGATAAAAAAAATAATAACGTAAACATTAAGTCCACTAAAAGTTGCTATAAAGAAGTTTAATCAGTTTTGCTCTAACTTTAATATTAACGCCATAAGAAAATAAAAAATAAAATCCAAAAATTCGGTTTTTTTGAGATAATTCAAAAACGAAAAATCATATCAAGGATTTCTAGACGTCATTTTTTTAGTCCTTTAATTGCGCAACTTTCTTCCCATTTAACCAAATTTGTATCTCTTACCATTACCGAGATCCCCATACTGGCCCTCCTTATCTTGGACACACTGTATAGTGCTTTGTATTCACAAATGGAACAGGTATAAGGTTTTTCTCCTGTATGCGTCTGCATACGGTTCACTAAATCACCTAGAAAATAAATAAGATTTTTCACTTGTATAGGTCTCCAATTGGTTAACTAACTTACATTTCCCTTCAGTATTATCTTCACAAATGGAAGATGTGTAAAATGGTTTCGTATGAGTTATCATATGTTCCAAGAAATTGCTCTCGTCCTTTGCTTCATATTCACAAACCCTACAAAGAAACTGTTCTTTTCCGAAACTTCCACTTGCTGCACACGAATCAAGCAATTCATCTTTTATTTCAACTTCCTCCTGTTTAATATCCAATTCATGATAAATCATGTTGTTGATAGTATCTTCAGAGACCTGTGGCTGAACATGTAAGTTTGCGGCTACTTTACTTTCATTTTTTGTCAATGGTTCATGTAACATGCTGACTAGTGCATTAGGCAAATTATATTCAACTGATTCATGTTCCACGTCCATTATTATGAAGAATAGAGGTTTAATAAATGAAATCTCTAAAAATAAAACGTAAAACAAAGTTCGGTTAGGTGAACTTGATTATTCGTATTTCAAAAATATCAACAGGCTTCCTACTATAAGTCTTACTTACATGGAATGACACGAAATTCTAAAAAGCACCTCGTTTAGAGAATGTGTCAGCGACAGAGACAACGTTGAATTACTAAACAACCATCATCGCCGGCCATTACAATTTGTCCAGATCGGATAGATCAAATCAAATTCATAGGAACTACTATGGTATACAGTGTGTCCCGCAATAGGATTGCATAACTTACAAAAATGTTATTGTCATTAGTTTGCATAATACATTTCTACTATATTTGACTGTTTGTCCAGAAGATAGCATAAACATTAGTCGTTTTGCAGTTAAATTATTCAAACTATCAAAAACGCTACTCTGTCATCTTTGAATAAATTTATTCAAAGTCTGTCACTAAGCAACAGGTTTTCACAAAATAATTAGATAATCCTGCATTTTAGGGCCATGAATTTGAACTACCGTTCCTAGAGCTAATAATGCAGGTGGTAGTGAAATGTGACTGTAAAAAAAACGAGAGCTTGTTTAATTTCGTAATGTTTTCAGCTTACATGTGGTCTAACTTTCTAACCTAACATTAACTTGGTTAGAATATTAGTCAGAAATCTTGTCTACAGATCTGTTAGAAATTGTTCGCTAAATAGCATGGCCCTTATTTGTATGGTGCATATATCTAATACTTACTATATTGCTAGCGGCTATGAGTGGGAAACTCACCAATGAAGTGAGACACACAACCAACTCCTTCATGTAGGTATACGGTGAGCTGTGCGCAAGCGCGGCGGCGTCGTCCGCCCAATGGGGAAGTGGTCAAGTTTAAAATTCGCTTCTAAAGGCGGAGTTTCGAATTCTCACGCATGCGCACGAGACGCGTTATACTCTAAGTGAGACTATGTCGGCGCCGTAATATTTTCTGAAGTTTCCAGGCCCTACCAGCAATATATGTGTATTATATATATGGTATGGTGTGAGAAAATATTTAATTAAAAAAAAATTAAAATAAACATACATAAAAGTGATCTAGCACCAATTTCCTTTCCTGAAAATAGTCTAAATTACCAATGTCTGCACTGGAAGTGTTCTTATAGACAAAATAAAGATTTATTGTATCACTTAATAACTGAACATAATTTTCAAATGGAAACAGAAAACGTATACTACTTTGAAAACTTTGCTGGTAAGTAGTTACGTATATAAGTAATATTCATTATAAAATATAAAAACAATTTTAAACAATTGAGAGACAATAACTAAGTAGGTATATTATATTTCTCTTAATGTTCAGATTTTCTGGATTGGAAATTTAAAGTCGAGAAAGAAGAAAATTATTCTTCTTAATTTAGTAGGTACCAATACCATTTTTTTCCATAAAAATTGTGAGCAACAATATGCGTAACCGTGATAAGCCATGTAAATTGCTTATGTTCAGAGGTATGGCCAACCATCCAGTATGGTGCAGACCGTAAGCATATTTGAGTTAGCTCGATGCTACAGCACAGTCCGTGAATGCCAGACTCTGATTGGTCCGTGGTGCGCTGCGCAATGCTTGGTCAATGCCTCGTTTTCCTTTATGTAGTTAATTCTGTAGGCAATAAGTAAAATGATTGTTCAATAGATCTAATACCTGCTTTTGTTTACACCCGGACCAGCTCTGATACGTACCTACTGTCAACACCTAATTGCAACTTAAAATTGAGTAACATTCAAAAAATAATATGAACATAATACAATTGAAAACAAAATATAGGTTAGAACAAAAATAAATTTTCATAGATCTTTTCAAGTACATCAACATAAACTGCAGCAGCTTTGCAAGATAATAATATAAGGAGCGACTCCAACAAGTATTAAAAGATGACGAAATTCAAAATAACAAATACGTACCGGGTGGCCATAAATATCTGAGATCCCGGTAGCCATGGAATTAGCTACTTATAAAATGTTGGTTAGCGTTATATTTCAATTACGATAAGTATTGTTACTTATGTAATGTTATAAAATGCAATAAGAGTAGGGAAATGTGCCCCGGATTCTGCAGTTTAGCCTACGACTCGATTATAAAAATCTCCTGTTCTAACTCGATTACTTATTGCAATCTGTAATAATTTTTGACAGATAGGAATTTTAGGTGTGATGACATTATGACATTTAGTTTAGTTGGATTCATCACTTTAATAAAGCGGTGTTGATTCCAAAGGTAATGTGATATCAGATATTTATGGCCACCCGGTATAAGTACTTATTTATTGTTTCATACAATTCAGCTGAAGTAGTTTCTGAATAGGATGATTTCTTAACACCAAAACAGGGTAAATCTTGTTTGTTCATCTATAGATAGATAGATATTTATTGGTGCTAATATGCAACAAGTGGACTTGCGTAAGTAAAAAAAAAGATTACAATAAAATTAAATCTAATAAGAATCATCAGTTCAAATTCAAACGTCATTCAAGAAGGACACGAAGTTGGCGACCAATCAGAGCCCGGCATACCCGGTCCGCGCTGTGGCATCGAGCGAACTCAAATGTGCAGACCGCAACAAGAGGGTTAATTCTGTCCCTTCTATATTACTGGCTCTAGGAACAGTAGTTCAAATTCATGGCCCTAAAATGCAGAATTACCAATAATTATCAAATTCGAAGGTACTTATCGCATTACGCCCGTATTCATAGTCGTTCGCCAGCGGATCGCCGGCGACTCGCCAGAGTTTCGTTATGAATAGTATGTTGGCGGCACTGTACGTCTATGTCAAATTCGAGGTTAGCAGGTTAGATTTTGTGTCAGTTTCTGTCAAAACTGACTGAAAATCTAACCTGATCACCTCGAATTTGACATAGACGTACAGTGCCGCCAACTTACTATTCATAACGAAACTCCGGCGAGTCGCCGGCGATCCGCTGGCGGACGACTATGAATACGGGTGTAAGAGTATTGCACACAACTGTCACATGACTGATATCAGCCAATGAAAACCATGCATTTTTTGAAAATCGACGAATTTCAAACTGATTACCTGATAAGCGCCCGTGGGCTGCTTACCAAGCGATAAGCTCCCTAGCGATGATTATCGACCCCGTGGATGGTGTCATAATAAGAAATAGAAATGCAAGAAACAAGTAATTTGAATTTTTTGGCATTATTGGATCTATTTTAAATCATACTTTGTATACGGGTTTTGTGTAATAATCTTCAAAATATAAACGCGGGCAACACACTTACATATAATTTTGCCAGTGCCAAGAGTAATCGTGCTGGTTGCCCTTAGAAAACTGCCCTCGGACAACTCTCGGGACAGTTTTCATTGCAACCAGCACTCGACCCTTGGCGTGTGCAAAATTATCGGTAAGTATGTCTCGCCATTGTTATATTACTATTGATAAGTTCTTACGTATATTGCAGACCAATCCAATTTGATTATTTTTCATCACGTGAGTCAGTTTGACAAATCAGATCACGCTTGAAGTGAAAACGACCCTAGGGTGATTTTCAATCACTATGGAAACTACCTAATTAAATTTCAGTAGTATCATATGGCAAGTTGGTGGCACTGTAAATCTAAGTCAAATTCGAGGTTATCAGGTTAGCTGTTCCGTCAGTCTGTGTCAAAACTGACGCAAAAGCTAACCTGATAACCTCAAATTTGACGTAGACATACAGTGCCACCAACATAATATTATTATAATGAAGTGTCAAATTAATTTGTCAGAAAATGGCTAATTTATTTAAGAACTTATCTTTCCGAATTCACCGCGGCCAGTGATAAATCCTTTTAATTTTGACAAATAACATCCCTCAAGTGCGTTGCCTTTAAGAAATAACCCGAGGCTTCGCCTCGGGTTATTTCTAGGCAAGCACTTTCAGGTTGTTATTTGTCAAAATTATTGCGGGTGATTATCACTGCCCTTGGTAAATTATAGCTGATAAGTTCTTACATATATTGCAGACCAATTCAATTTGATTATTTTTAATCACGTGAGTCAGTTTGACAAATCCGATCACACTTGAAGTGAAAACGACTCTAGGGTGATTTTCGATCACCATGGAAACTACCTAATTAAAATTCAGTAGTATCCTATGACAAATTAGTGACACTGTAAATCTACATCAAATTCGAGGTTAACAGGTTATGTCTTTGCGTCAGTCTGTGTCAAAACTGACGCAAAACCTAACCTGATAACCTCGAATTTGACATAGACTTACAGTGTCACCAACATATTATTATAATGAAGTGTTAAATTAATTTGTCAGAAAAATGGCTTCTCTCTTCTATTAATTTATTTAAGAACTCATCTTCCCGAATTCACCGCGGTCAGTGATAAATTCTTATAATTTTGACAAATAATACTCCTCAAGTGCGTTGCCTTTAAGAAATAACTCTCGGCCTCGCCTTGGGTTATTTCTAAGCGACGCACTTTCGGGTAGTTATTTGTCAAAATTATTGGGGGTGATTATCACTGCCCTTGTTAAATTATAGCTGATAAGTTCTTACATATATTGCAGAAGAATCCAATTCGATTATTTTTAATCACGTGTGGCAGTTTGACAAATCAGATCGCACTTGAAGTAAAAACAACCCTAGGGTGATTTTCAATCACCATGGAAACTATCAAATTAAAATTCATTGACAAGTTGGTGACACTGTAAGTTTATGTCAAATTCGAGGTTAGCAGGTTATGTTTTGCGTCAGTCTGTGTCAAAACTGACGCAAAACCTAACCTGATAACCTCGAGTTAGACATAGACTTACAGTGCCACCAACATGTTATTATAATGATGTGTCAAATTAATTTGTCAGAAAAATGGCATCTTGCATCGGTGAAAATTATTAATTTATTTAAGAACTTATCTTCCCGAATTCACCGCGGCCAGTGATAAATCCTCATAATATCCCTTAAGTGCGTTACCTTTAATAAATAACCATCGGCTTCGACTAGGGTTATTTCTAGACAAAGCACTTTAGAATTGTTATTTGTCAAAGTTATTGTGGGTGATTATCACTGCCCTTGGTAAATTATAGCTGAATATCACCTTGTGTGAATCAGAAGGCAGGAGAACGAATATTTCCGCAAAAATTTAGAGTTAGTAAAAAATCATGATTTATACTTTATTTTAAGAAGCAATAGAAAGTAAAACCAAAATATACTGACACTTAAACTGCTTATAGGTTTTCAATAAATTCAAAGTGTTAAAAGTGATTCTCGGGGGGAAAACGACACAACAATGAGTGGTTAAGAAAAACTAATCAAGAAATAGTAACTCTTTATAGTGAGCTGGATATAGTAGCAACGGTAAAGGCAAGCAGGTAAGATGGTTGAGCCATTTGGAAAGGATGCACAATTTCTGAATACCGAGGAAAAAGTGGATGGAGCATGTCGTTGGGGACCTTTCCCTCCTAAGAATAAGATATTGGAAACGAGACGCCAAAAATGGGGAGAAGTGGAAGAGAGTTATACAACAAATGGAAGCAGTGCAAGTTAAATCTTCAAGCAAATGTAACAGTGAAAGTGACAAAAATAATTTTATCTAGGACCACTACTAAAAGTAGGCCTTTTAGCGCTAGCTTGTTTCACTAAGTGACGTTTTATAGTTTAGCGTGGTTAAAGAAATCAGCTGTTTACTTTAAGCGCATCTGTGGTATAAAGTGAAGTGAGGTTATAAAACTACAATTTCGAACTAGAAGTGAAGTTGTAAAGTTATTCTAGTTACTTCTTGCATTACAGGTAAAGTGTTTTTGAAATAATTAAAGCGTTATGTAATGAATACAGTCAGATCTGTAGTAATAGTAATTACCTTTCGTAACTGATCTTGATAGTAGTGGCTGCGCAAACATTGACCAGCGCGCCAAGGGCTACTGTTTATTATGACATAAATTATAGTCGTAGATGCAAACCTTTGTTAAATTGATATTTATGGATTAAAACAGTAAAATTAAGGTCGTAGAAAAAATATTGTATGCAACCCGCGCTAAAAGTCGTTTATGCACGAAACATGTTATGAAACTCAGCCTTCGGCTTCGTTTCATAATTTTCATGTCTCGTGCATAAACGTCAACTTTTAGCACTTGTTGCATAAATAGCTATAATAATGTGACAGCTACTTGATAATACACTACATCAAGGTAGTCTACCTGTAAATTACTTTTTTCTACGGTCGCCTCTAAAACTGACTAGTAAAAGCTCACTGTCAATGCGAAAAGTTAGCGATTCACACATTTTTTCCTTAGTAACCATTTTAACATCGCAACCACGTAAACAATGTCTTAATAAAATAATCGCGTCACTTTATTTTACTTTACGCATCGCCATGGCTAACCTGATTATTATTGTAATTCGTCATTTTCTGGAACTGGCTAAAATTATTAACAATTGCATCACGGCGCGTTCTTCATCACGCAACAGTTTTATTGAGTTTTGGAGTTTTTGTGAAGTTGAAGATGGAATCTGAAGGTAATTGCTCTCCGCCTGAAGTATATGAAGCGGCCCGGACAGCAACCAACGAGTTCTTGCCGGCCAATTCGCGCAGACTTTGTGAACGGCTGTACAACGACTTCATCAAATGGTGTGAATCGCGGAAAACGTGGTGTTGGCATGATTTTGTCATTTATTTAGGGTCGTATAAAAAATGTTGTATGTATTTCGAGTGTAAAGAGCCATTTTGGCATGAGGATGCGAGTTTCGTGCGGAGCGGTAGCGAGGCGCGAAACTCGCATCCTCATGCCAAAATTACTCTCTTTACACACTAAATACTTAAATATGTATTATCGACGATCATGTAAAAAGTGCCTATTTTCTACACTGATTTTAGTGTGAAAAATTAACTTTTATTATACTAGTGTTAAAGATAAAACTAAACTAACCAATGAATCAAATATTATTTATCAGATATATTGCAATGACTGTGACGCCAATTACATTGGCCAAACAAAACAAAGATTAATTAAAAGATTAAATCAACATAAGAACTCTATTAAGATAAAAATGGTTTCTCCCAACAGGCCGAACACTGCGGAGTCACGAATTGCAACTATCGACAAAGAACCTTTTTAAAATTATTTTACTAAGTATCCGTAGGTAAGGTTTCTTCCTGATATTTTGATTATATATGCTCTGTACCAGTTGAGTATTATTTCCTTTTGTATTTTCCAGATGTACGTAATAATTAATTCAAATTTCTTATCTACAATTTATCTTTGAAACTTGTCAACATGGTGCCTAATAAATGGTCCTCGTTTTTCAACTCTTGGAATTTTCCTTTTTGGCTTTTAATATAACACCAGGTGAATTACAAAACATATTTAATTTTATCAAATGTTCTTAATACATTTAAATTACAGATACTCATCCCATATAAGCAGAAACCCTTTTGGTTTTTTCTTAATTAACGACATTTATAGGGAGGAAAATATTTTTCAACGTAACAACCGTCTTTTTATAAATTTGCAAGGTAGAAAAAGATAGTTGAGAAAATTATGATAACCTATTTTTTCTCTTACAGATTTTAACGTGTTGTTTTTTAACCATTTTATATTATGTAGACTGAAGAAGGCACTAAGTGCTGAAATATATTTCTACAATTTTGACCTGTTCTTTTACCTCAGGAAGGATTTCTACTGTAAATAGCTGCTAATTGTCCTTAACACCTCAGCCAACTACCTATGTATTAATTATGAAAATTAATATTTTCCTTGACTTTGAAAGTTAAGATTTTTGCTTTTTTTATTCTTTTTCCAGTTATTGACCAATTCGTAGTACTTTTTGTACCGTTGTCTTGACTATGCAGATAACAAATTCAGAGAAACTTTGCTAGATTGCTCTTGCAAGTCACACAATTATTCAGAATTTATTATTTTACAGATTTGTCTGTTTTGATTCCAAACTTTGATTTAAACTGACGTTTCATTAAAAATTATGTAAAACATCAAACTACGTAAATGACAGTCAAAGGTGTATAGATTGTGAAAAATCGAGTTTTGAGTTTAGTGACCCAAGGGGCGATAAACATCACTTTCGGTAATATTGTTAGGGTTAACATGATTAATTTCCATATATGGTAGGCGAAAAGTGTGAAAATCTCTTTCTATACTTACTTGACTTGTAAAACTATAAAATAACAAATAACCTGTAAATACAGTGTCGAAATAAAGTAACGGATAAATTCATTAACTTCGTTAAATCTCCAAGAGGTGTAGCGATTTTGACCATTGGGAATATTTTCAGCTGATTTTTAGTTTCTTATGTAGTTTGTTTCTCATGATATGACGTCATCGACTTTTATTTTAAATAACATATTTGCTATTATTGATTTTGGTAGTACTTTTTATGGTGTTTTCAATGATATAAAATTTCCAATATGTTACATCTGAAAAAATCTAAAAAAATTGTCTTAAAATTTAAATATTAAAAGCCAATAAAATACATCTAGTTACCGGCAGATAAATCAAAAAAGATTAGTTACATGTCAAAATTAAACAATTTGTAAATGTCATAACAAAATAAGCGTCCTTTGCTTTTTCTAAATTAGAATTTACCTTTAGCAAACGATTTATTAATAAAAATGGTACAATTCAGCGAGAAACAGAATTGAATTTTTTATGATTTATTACCGAATTTTTAATTGTTTTATTAAATTTCAATAAAAACGAATGTGCCATCAATGGCTTTCCGTCAAACATAGGTAACTAGACTTATTTGGCTCATTTAAGTGGTCTTTGATATTTAAACTTTAAGAAAATTTTTCTTGATTTTTTTCAGATGTAACATATTGAAAATTTTATATAATTGAATACAAATAAAAAGTACTACCAAAATCAATATTAAAAAATATAGGTTATTTAAAAAAAAATCAGTGACGTCATATCATGAAAAACAAATTATATAAGAAACTGAAAATCAGCTGAAAATATTCCCTATGGTCAAAATCGATACACCCCTTTGAGGTTTTTTCATAAAAATGAATATCAACGAAGTTAATGAATATCAACAAAGTAAACAATTTATCGGTTACTTTATTTCCACACTGTATACAGTACTGCAATAAACATTTACACCAAACATTAACATTTTATTGTCAATAAAGGATATTACATAATTTAGAATTATGGGAAGTTTAATTATAAATTAATTTTTACAAATTGTAAATAGAGGAAGATGCAGCACAAAATGGATGCCTTAGCAAGCCCCTGCTTGTTATAAAAGCTGAGAGATTTTACTTATCTTTCCTTATCCCTATACCTGACCATTTTACCAACTGATTTAAATTCACATACAACAATCAAATAGGGTTTTGCGCTTATATGCTTCCTCATACTCTTCCCGGTATTTCGTTATGTTGTTTTATATTTACTAATAGAACACAAATAAACTATTCATACTGCCAGCATCTTCAATGGCTAACAAAATACCGTTTTTAGATAACTTTAAAGCATTCACGCTTTTGGTAAACAAAACCGGAGCAGAGCTTCAATACAAAGGTTTTTCTCTAATATGTCCCTTTACATTTTTAACTAAACTAGGTTTTGTTATGGCTTTGGATTCACAAATAAAACAACAATTTCACAAATAAAACAACAATAAGTTTTTTTTCCCCACTGCTGATCATGTAAGTCAGTGATACAGCCTTAGTAACAAAACGTGTAAGTCGGTGATTATATTTGTTTGCTGCTTTCCCTTGACAACAGAACTTAATGTTATTATTAAGTTCCTAGGATAATATAATTAACAACGCAAGATGCAGACTTAGACGTTTTGTTTATAATTGCAAGTGTTTATGTGACATATGACACTCACAGGTAACACGACTCACGAAAATTAATCCTGGTGACAGGTGACAAACCTAACAATTTTTTCAAAAATCTAGGAAAATTTCGATAAGCAGCGGGAAAAATATAACATTCCTTGTTACTTAAATAGCTATTGTGTTAAATATCCTCAGTTGGAAAATTAAGTTACCTTTTTGTGATGCTTTATAATGACAAACAGAACATGAATAGTGTTTTTCCTATACCTATGCGTCTTGACATGGGTTACTGAAGTAACTTGTGCTGTTCTATATTCAGAAATAGAAAATAAATAAGGTTTTTCTCTTGTAGGCATCTCCATATTGCACACTAAAGCATCTTTTCGTGCTGTTTTATTTTCACAAATAGAACACGTATTAAGGTTTTGCTCCTATATGCGTCTTCATATGTTTAACTAGATAACTTCTTTGTGGTGCTTTGTATTCGCAAATTAAAGAGGACTAAGGCTTTTCTCCTATATGGATTTTCATATGTTTATCTAAATTACTTTTTTCTGCAGCTTTATATTTGCAAATAAAACAAGAATAGGGTTTTCCTCCTGTATGCGTCTTCATATGTTTAACTAAAACACTTTTTTGTGCTGCTTTATACTCGCAATTAGAACATGAATAAGGTTTTTCTGCTGTATGAGTTCTCATGTGTGTAACTAAGGTACCTCTTGCTGATGCTGTATATCCACAAACAGAACACAAATAAGGTTTTTGTCCTGTATGTGTCCTCACATGTTTAATTAAGTGACCCTTCTCTGTTGCTTTATACTCGCAAATTAAACATGAATAAGGTTTTTCTCCTGTATGTATCCTCATATGACTCACTAAACTACTTTTATGTGTCGCTTTATATTCACACATAGAACACCAATAAGGTCTTTCTCCTGTATGTGTCCTCATATGTATAGCTAAGCTACATTTTGATGATGCTGAATATCCACAAACGGAACACAAATAAGGGTTCTGTACTGCATGTGTCCTCACATGTTTAATTAAGTGATCCTTCTGTGCTGCTTTATACTTGCATATAGAACATGAATAAGATTTTTCTCCTGTATGTATCTTCATATGTCGAACTAAATGACTCCTCTGTACTGCTTTATACTCGCAAATAGAACATGAATAAGGTTTTTCTCCTGTATGTGTCTTTATATGGTTGACTAAAGCACATTTATGTGCTGCTTTATATTCGCAAATTAAACATGAATAAGGTTTTTCTCCTGTATGCGTTTTCATATGGTCCACTAAATTACCTTTTTTTGATGTTTTATATTCGCAAATTGAACAGGAATAAGACTTTTCTCTTGAATGTGTCTTCATATGACCAACTAAAGCGCCTTTCCGTGATGATCCATAATTGCAAATTGAACAATAATACGGTTTTTCTCCTGTATGTGTCTCCATACGATTCACTAAGTCACCTAGAAAATAAATAAGATTTTTCACTTGTATGAGTCTCCAAATGGTCAACTAACTTACATTTTCCTGCAGTTTTATGTTCACAAATGGAAGATGTGTTAAATTCTTCCGTATGAGTTATCATATGTTCCAAGAATTTGCTGTTGTCTTTAGCTTCATATTCACAAACCCTACAAAGCAATTGTTTTTCTAAGAAACTTCCACTTGCTGCACACGAATCAAGCAATTCATCTTTTATTTCAACTTCCTCCTGTTTAATATCCAATTCGTGATAAGTCGTGTTGTCGATAGTATCTTGAAAGACCTGTTGCTGAACATTTAAGTTTGCGGCTACTTTACCTTCAGTTTTTGTCAATGGTTCATGTAACATACTGATTAGTGCATTAGGCAAATTATATTCAACTGATTCATGTTCCACGTCCATTTTTATGAAGAATACAGGTTTAATAAATTAAATATCTAAAAATAAAACGTAAAACAAAGATCGGTTAGGTGAACTTGGTTATGCTAATTTCAAAAATATCAACAAACTTCCTACAATGACTTTTACTTACATAAAATAACATGACATTTTAAGAAGTACCACGTTTAGAGAATGTGTTAGCAACAAAGACATTAAATTACTACACAACATCGACGCCATCGACGGCCATTACAGTGTGGCAAGTGGGAAGTTTGGCTAGCAGCCGTTAAGGCTGGGCAAGAAGTATGTTTGGTTGCCTATAAATGATGGATTTTGTAAGGCTAAAGCTATACGAGCTACAAATAATTGTGGTTGTGTTATGTTAAAAATAAAATTCGTCAAATTAATATTCAGGATTGGTGCTTTATTGTGATGTATTTTGTTTTTATGAAAACGACTGAAATAGAGTAAAAAAAAATCATAAATATGCTTCAAATCCGATCTAATCAGGGGCAAAATAAAGACAAACTTTAACAATAAATTTTTTAGAAACAAGCAATATTTATCGATATTTAAAGGTGTCAACTCGTAGTTACACCATAGCAGTTTCGTAAGCACACATAAATTAAATCGATACTTTGTTTATTTTGATTTGCAGGTTGTAATAAAAGTCGGGTGAAATTGTTACAAATTTTATCCAAATTACTGTTTGGTTGTTGTCGCGACTATATTTTAGTTCGACCATCGTCTGGCAGATGGTATAGCGTCGCAGCCGCCTTTTAGAGTAACTGTATAATAGGCATGGATATATCTATGACTATTTCCCACATCTCTTATTATCCAATGAAAAGCCATGCTTTTTCAAAATTCAACCAATCGTGTGTTTTTGTAGTGGCAAAAAATCGAAATTTTCCCTTGGGATTTTGTCAGTTTCTTTTGCCACTTGCATCCACGGTAACCACAAAATATATTGCTTTAATCAAGGTGGTATTTAAGAAACGTCATTTAAACTGTCATTGCGCATCAGTATAAATGTCAAAATGAACCGATATTTGGGAAATAGTCTACAAAATGTATTTTGGGCTCATGATTTTGCTTGGCAAATGTTTTACTCACGATTTGTTGTTTTTTTGGCAATGCCCCTCGACAAACTAACTTTGACCAATTCCCTCGCCTTCGGCTCGGGAATTTGATCAAGTTAGTTTGTCTTGTGACATTGCCAAAACAAAAAACTTTCGTAAAACATTTTTACCGGCAAAAGCATTTGCCCTTAATACATTATTACTGATAAGTTCTTACATATATTGCAGACCAATCCAATTTGATTATTTTTAATCACGTGAGTCAGTTTGACAAATCAGATCACGCTTGAAGTGAAAACGACCCTAGGGTGATTTTCAATCACTATGGAAACTACCTAATTACATTTCAGTAGTATCCTATGGCAAGTTGGTGGCACTGTAAATCTAAGTCAAATTCGAGGTTAGCAGGTTAGATTTTCCGTCAGTCTGTGTCAAAACTGACGCAAAAGCTAACCTGATAACCTCAAATTTGACGTAGACATACAGTGCCACCAACATAATATTATTATAATGAAGTGTCAAATTAATTTGTCAGAAAATGGCTATAGTTATTTAACCAACAAGTGTGTTAATGCAGGCGATTAATAATCGAAACTGTTTAAAGCACGAACGAGCGATAGCGAATGAGTGCCTTTAATAGTTGAGATTATTAATCGCCCATTAACAAACGAGTTGATTACAAAATTTTTTCGTTGACCACAAAATCTTTTTGTGTGGTGAAAAAATTTGTAAAATTGCAGTATTACTAATTTTGTTGGGAATATTAATATAAAATAATTATATCAAGTACTCTAATTTGATTAATACAACTATCCTCCATGCAAAATATCATCAAAACGTCAAAATCACAAAAACATTTAATTAATGAAAAAGAGTGTATTAATCAAAAACAGTGTATTAATGGCTCTATTAATACATCCTTTTTTAAAAAACAGTTAATTAATGAAAAAGAGTGTATTAATCAAAAACAGTGTATTAATGACATTTATTAATGCATCCTTTTTTAGGAAAAATAATTCATTAATATTGAAATTAATAAGCGGTCAACGAAAAATTTATTTAAGAACTTATCTTTCCGAATTCACCGCGGCCAGTGATAAATCCTTATAATTTTGACAACATCCCTCAAGTGCGTTACCTTTAAGAAATATTTTTAAATAATTTCTAGGCAAGCACTTTCGGGTTGTTATTTGTCAAAATTATTGCGGGTTATTATCACTGCCCTTGGTAAATTATAGCTGATAATAGGATAGTAAAGCAAACGCGGCAAGAGTATTTGATTGGTTGGATCCCATTCTGGAACGTAAGATCCCATTGGAGCTTAAAAGTACGCGGCGGGCTTTGGATTTTTGAAATCAGAGAGCGACATTAAATTTGTCAAAATTATTCGAAACTCAATTTTCGAAAGTGAAACAAAGAATTTCATTTTGTTATGACGCGGCTGTTCTGTGCGTGAGTGTAAAAGACGTTTTGGAAATGGATTTTATTTACTTAGTATCCCAAATAATCTAGAGACGAAAAAAATTGGTTGAGAAATTTTGGGCGACAAGAATACGGCTGTAAAAGGCTAAGAATATGTGAACAACAAATCAATGGGAAGTTGCAAAAAGTGATCATAAAATACTAAAAACGATCAACACAGTTAAGTAAAATCCAAATACTGAAAATCATGTAGAAATTTCACCACCTGAACCTGAACCTTGTTACAAAAAGAAGTAGGTACGAGTCTCTGCTAGTTCAACATTCTAAATTACGAAAAAATAATAAGAAATTAACCGAACTTTTAAATAAAACAAAACGAAACATTTATTTATTGAAAATACATTTAAATAAAATGCTAACTGATGATCAGATTCAATCTTTAACAATCAAACCAAAAAAATTAACAAATGTTCGAATGAAACTTTGGAAAAGTCTTTAAGATTAACATTTTCCTGTGGCACAACTGGGTACAATTATCTAAGGGATCTACCTTTTCCATCTATTCGCACGCTAAATTTTCATCTTCGTCATTTAAATTTTCAGTTCAGCATTTTAACAGACTACATTATTCAAGAATAAACTTTATAATTGCAACACCAAATTTGAAAAGATTGTATACTAACTTTAGATGAGATAGAATTAAAAAAGTAACACAACCAAATCATGAAAATAGTTTAGCTTCCAAGGTTTTAGCATTCATGCTAGGTGGAAAAACTACAGTAAGCTTAATTTTAATTTTATATTGCATTTAAGGGGTACTTCAAGCAGATTGAAACAAACCGTTGTCTATTATTTCACAGCAGATAGCAGTAATGGAGCTGTATTGGCTGACATTTATTTAAAATTGTTGAACAAGCTACCAATATAGGTCTTCAGCCCTCAAAATTAAATCACTAATAATATTAAACCTAATTTATCTAAGCATGTCATTAAGTGTAGTTTTTTTATTTGGCAATAAATTACTTTTCGCAATTTATTTATCTGTCGGGCACTAAACTTGCTGCTTTGGAAGTTCGTCCTTTCTTATATCATCCATTTCGGTTCTGTTTGCAATGCAATCCCAGTGTCAAAACACACATGTTCTTTGGCGGGAATTACGATATACATAATACTAACAGATCTTAACAAAACAAGCATTTAAATAAGTAATAAATCTGTAATTACATTATTATTTCAACTACCTATTCAAAATGTCGATTATTTCATCTCAATAGAAATATAATAAAATAAACACTCAAGCTCAAACACGAATCCACAATACTAAATTGATTTAGTCGACTATAAACATTATGACTAACTTCACAGTATGGATCCCTAAATGTCATCGTTTGCTCTACTCTCCTATTATACAGTTACTCTACCGCCTTTAGGTCACAGTTCAAAAAACGGAAAACACTAACTTGCCCACTGAAAGAATTTAAACCTATATTAAATTTAATAGTAGTTCTAATATAGCTTCCGATTTTAGAATATGATAGACGTGTGTTTAAAGACAACAGTGATTGGATTTAAGTAAAAGGTTGCGAACAACAGTTTTTACCAAATAACTCAAAACCGGCTACACTTATGAAAAATGTTTTCAAATAAAAATAAATGCTTCAGTATTCAGTATCATCTTCTTTCAGGTCAAAAATGTGAATTGTTAATTTGACAGAAAAAATCTGAAGTATATTTTGCTCAAATTTCGAGTTTCATTGTCACTACTAGCTGAAACCCTCGGCATATGCCGCACTTAAAATGTAGGACGGATTTAATAACTTTTGTTTCACTAAATAAAGTTTTAAAAACACGCTAGAGATTGGCAGTAAGGAAAAGTTAAAAAATATATATTTTTAAATGGAAAGTCTCTGGAAAGGAAACGCTCGCCTCTGGAAAGCGTTTTATGGACATTTTTGGATAGCCTCCGGGCAACTTTCTTTCATATTGGATACCGCCAATACTGTTGAATTGAATAGTGTCTTCTTTTTTCTGTTCAGTATTAAATGGTACATGCAGGGGTGCCAGATCTCACGATTTATCGTGAGTTCTCACGATTTCATTGCAAATCTCACGATAAGGACTATTTATCTCACGATTTTTGTATCAATTCTAATTAAAATAATTGTATAAAAAATTGTAACACTAAATGATTAAATACAAAAAAATGTGTGTTAGTCTTAATACATGATTTAATGTATGCTGTCACTGATTTTATCATTTCCCGCATTATCATCAAATACTGCTGCTATCTATGGTTCACATAAAGAAGTCGCAAGTTGCGGTTGAAAGCGGATTTAAATGTTCTTTCAAGAAATAGGTATTTACATAATTTCAAGATAAGCACAGATTTAATTTTAAAAAATTAATAGTCAAGTACTTTATCCCTCCAAACCAGTCATCCCGGACACAGATTCTTCAGATTGTGAGTAGTCGAACAATTTTTTTTCTGTATACATACTTAGGTCTATGTATATGTACTATATTCTATGTAGCCATATTTTTATTTTTAGAATTCATGTGTTATTTCTATAATAAAATATTTAGTTCATTTAACATTTACTTTATATTAATTTAATTTTTTTATTTATGGCAATTATTTAAAATGTTTATAATTCTCTTGCAGTCAGTTATGTATGTACAACCTATGTACTCAATGTTTAATAAATCTGCAGCATATATTCCATATTTTATTAATTTTAAAATAGCTTTTTTTAAATTTGCATCCATAGTTTCAAATCTCATCCATTTCCGAAATCTCACGATTTTTTCCGACGAAGCTAACGAATTCAGCTTGACACGATCTGGCACCCCTGGGTACATGGTACAGTACAGGCAAGCATGAAAGATAAGTGATACAATGTTGAGGTAAGATAAATTTTAGCTTAAAAAGTATAATTATTTAAAATACTGATTGCTGCTTCAGATGGATTCTAAGTAGTAACGAATATATACTAAGTATATATTTTTACTTTGTAGATCTTCTTCGATGAAGACAAAAACATAACCTCAACTTCTTGCACATGTCCTCGTGGACAAGTTTCATGTCATCATGTTGCTGCACTGGCACTATTTGCCCATTATAATATATCAGTTACAGACCAGGCATGTAGCTGGTCAGTGCCCAAACAATCTAAAGCACTTGATGAAAACGTGAGAACAATCGATGAATGGTTTTCGCCGTCTAAGGAATATCGAGCTTCAAAGAGAAGTGTTACCAAGGAAGAGATCGAAACGCTTAGAGAAAAATTGGCTTCGTTTGGAGGGGTGGTAGGATTCAGTTGGCTTCTAGCACCCAGACTTACTGCACAGGAAGATAATATTGTTCTACAGATTAGTGATATAATTTTCTCTGCAGAATATCAAAATATATCAGAAAAATTAGTTATTTTGAACAAAAAGTGAATGTTTCTCCTGAACAAGTAATAACTATATTTGAGAAAACCATAGGGCAGTAAAAAATCCCTTGTGGTTAATTATTCGCAGGTTTCCTTTAACAGCCAGTTCGTTCGGTACAGTGCTAGCAGCTTGCAAAAGAAATCGTTACCCTGCATCGCTTTTCAAAAAACTAACAGGTTTGCTTTGCAAAATATTTTTCACATTTTTTCATAAAGTTCTGTTATTATGCAGGAACATATAACTTAGATGGAGTAAAGGCCATTCGGTGGGGGGCGAGAACATGAAAATAATGCAATTGAAGCATTTGGTTCAGCAACTGGACTTTCTGTGACATCTGCTGGACTATGGCCCCATCAGTGTGGATACCTTGGG
Source organism: Agriotes lineatus (assembly GCA_940337035.1). Taxonomy (NCBI): domain Eukaryota; kingdom Metazoa; phylum Arthropoda; class Insecta; order Coleoptera; family Elateridae; genus Agriotes; species Agriotes lineatus. The sequence goes on along the minus strand of CALNHX010003448.1, from coordinate 32,111 downwards.
GCAACCCCAGATGGCCTTGCAGGCGAGGAAGAGCTTGTGGAAGTTAAATGTCCATTTAAATATCTCAATTCCAACTTGATGGAATCACTTGCACATGACAAAGGCTATATTTGTTCTTACGATAAGGTACTGAAACAGTTTGTGGTAAATGAAAACCATGAATATTTTCACTAAATACAGGGTGCATTGCACTTGTTACATAAAAAGAAATGCTATCTAGTTATCTGGACTCCTCAAGTCGTCGCAATAATTCCAGTTACAAAAAAAGAAGAATTTTTGTTTTTTAATGTTTATATTTATTAAATTTAGCTCCTTCCAAATAGCATTTGTGCCTCCAATCCCAACTTTATGCTCGAAGTAAGCTTTCTTTTCATTTTGAATTTCAAGATTGGTAAAATTCCGCAAACTTTTATAATATTCCCAGTGCCCAGGGTTCTTAGATTGTTTATATTTTGATTTTGTCTTATTTTTAAGATTTATCAGTAACTTAACATTATCAGTAAACCAAGGTGCTGGTTTGTTCTTCATTTTAACGGTTATCCACGGGGCTGGAAAATCAAACACTGACGACCAGAGGTGGTTGCAAAGTGATTACAAATGAGCCAAACAAAAGTTGTCACATGACTTCCGTTATCAGTAAAATTTCCGTTTTTTTTTAAAAATAATTACGAAGCATGCATTTACTAGTCAAGATAGAGACACATTTTACGAAAAAAAGTTTTCTGGCCTTGAGATTGTTCAGTCAGCTAAAACTACCACACAATAAAAAATCTCATTGCAATCTTGCTTAAATGTGTTTGCAGGCGCAATTAAACCAACGAGGGACAATCCTCTATATAATAAAGGAAAACGATCCAGACGTGTGTGTGCCGAGGGCCCCCTTGGAGAGGGACAGAACCCCGAGGGCCCCTTAAAGAAGGGCGGAGCCCCGAGGGCCGCCTTGGAGAGAGGAAAATTCCAAGGGCCCCCATGGAAAGGGGCGGAGCCCCGAGGGCTCCCTTGGAGAGGGGAGGAGCCCCGAAGGTCCCCTTAGTGATGGGCGGTGCCCCGAGGGCCGCTTTGGAGAGGGGCGAAGCCCCTAGTGCCCCCTTGAAGAGGGGCGGATCCCCGAGGGCTCCTTTGGAGAAGAGCGCAGCCCTGAAGGACCCCTTGGAGAGGGGTGGAGCCCCGAGGGCCCGCTTGAAAATGAGCGGAGCTCCGAGGGCCGCTTGGAGAGGGACGAGGCCCCAAGGGCCCTTTTGGAGATGGGCGGAGCCCCAGAGGCCCCTTTGGAGATGGGCGGAACCCCAAGAGCCCCCTTGGAGATGGGCCAACCTAATAGGCCTAAAAATGGTGGTAAATTGAATAGATTAGACCGAGCAATAGCGCGCGCAGCCCCGTTTGTTATAAAAATTTACAAAAAACACAATTCCCCTAGTTTTTGTTGAAAAGTAAAAAACACCGCAGTGCGGGAAAAGTAACTTTCGGCGTATCGGGAATGCCCGGGAAATATGAATTTTGAAGTCATGAGTACAAAAAATAGTTTTTTTCTACGGTCACCTCTAAAACTGACTATTATGAGCTCACTGTCAATGCGAAAAGTTAGCGATTCACACATTTTTTCCCTAGTAACCATTTTAACATCGCAACCACGTAAACAATGTCTTAATGAAATAATCGCGTCACTTCATTTTACTTTACGCATCGCCATGGCTAACATGATTATTATTGTAATTCGTCATTTTTCTGGAACTGGCTAAAATTATTGACAATTGCATCACGGCGCGTCTATCATCACGCAACAGTTTTATTGAGTTTGAGAGTTTTTGTGAAGTTGAAGATGGAATCTGAAGATAATTGCACTCCGCCTGAAGTATTTGAAGCGGCTCAGACAGCAACCAATGAGTTGTTGCCGGCCAAGACGCGCGGCCTTTATGAACGGCGGTACATCGGCTTCATCAAATGGTGTGAATCGAAATTTCAATTATTTAACAATTTTGTCATTTATTTAGGACCGTAGAAAAAATGTTGTATGTATTTCGAGTGTAAAGAGCCATTTTGGTATTCGGTTGCTTTTTCGCGCCTCGCTACCGCTCGGCACGAAACTCGCATCCTCATACCAAAATGGCTCTCTTTACACACTAAATACATAAATATCTATTTTGAAAACTTTCAAGGCATACTTGATTTTTCAAAACTGAAATGCTGTTAGAAATTCGCCTTTAACCAAGCAGGGCTGAACCCCAAAAAAATTTAAATCGAGAATTTTTTACCTTTTACAAGAGTCGTTTCACCTATCCGGGGACACACTGTATATACAGGGTGATTTTTAAGTTGATTATTTCCTTTTGCCAGGATATAAAGCTAAAAAAAGTAAGCCATTTACCACTTTTGCGAAATATCAAAACTAACGGAGGTACAAGGTGTTAAAGTTTCAAAGTATGAACTAAAATTACTTAACGTAAATTAAACTAAACTTAATCTAACTTAAATGATCAAAATTATCAGCATTCGTTTCTACACACACATTCCGCGTATAAAAGCGATGCGGCAGCGGCATTTTGACGACACTCCCGGTAAATAATAAGCATATTCACTCATTCATTATTTTAATAAACATGAGCCATTATTGCAGCAATAACATTAAGAAAATTACAATGGAAAACTAGTTGACAGATCATTGCTTGACAACAGAGATAAACAAAAATAAAATTGTCCAGCCGCCTTTGCGCCAAAGTTTAGTTTTTAATTTGAAACTTTAACACCCTGTACTTCCGTTAGTTTTGATATTTCGGAAAAGTGGTAAATAAAAAAAAACTTAGTTTTTTAGCTTTATTTCCTGGCAAACGGAAAGAATCAACTTAAAAATATTGGTAATGTTTACATTTCACTTTATACAGGATGCCAGCTTGTCCGAAAACCTATTTAGCCCGTATTAGATATATTGAGTGATTTTTACTTAGTTAAAAATGGCGTTTTTCGAAGTTGTGTAAATCCAAAAAGTACAATTTTTCGGAAATTACGCCAGATTTCCATACGATTGTTATTATGTGTTAGTTTTAGCTAACTCAACAATGTCAAGGCCAGAAAACAATTTTGTTTCGTAAATGTTGTCCCTATCTTGGGTAGTAAATGCATTTTTCGTAATTATTTTTAAAAAATGTTGAATTTTACTGATAACGGAAGTCACGTGACAACTTTTGTTTGGCCCATTTGTAATCACTTTGCAATTACCTCTGGTCGTTAATGTTTGATTTGCAAGAAATTCTAAATAATTTTTTTTCATTTGATGCTAGCTTTTTGGCTATCACTTTATTTATTATTTGTTTATAATAATTTTGTTAAGTAGTGCACACTGTAGTTTGCGAATTTAAATTCGGCGCCGAGATGGCGTCGCGCCGAGTTGGCTGGCGCCGAGATGGCTTCGCGCCGAGTTGTCCCGGCGCCGAGCTGGCCCCGCGCCGAGATAGCGGCGCCGAAGTGGCGGCGCCGAGTTGTCCTAGACCCGGTTCCAACATGCAAAGAAACTGAAAGCGCGATAATCTTTCTTATCTCTAAAAGCATCGTTGTGGATGATGCAAGATGTGATAGATTTTACAATTCAAAGCTACTTATAGAAAAAGTCGCAATTCAAAATCTAAAAAATAATGATTTCCTGTCTCAAATGGATAGAATATTTTAAAACAGATATTGCTGAGTTTTATTGTAAATTCTTAAAAATTTCTTATTTTTTTGCAATACTTGGACAATATGAAAGGATAGAAAGGATGTTTTCCATGATCAGCGGATAGTGGAAAAAAGAAAGACATAAGCTAAACATATCCACTGTCCGAGGTATTTTGAGCATAGTTTATAACTACGTATAAAAGTACTCTACGTTTAGAATTTTATAAATATATAAAAGAAAATGAGAAATGTTTACACCAAAATAGCTGTCGAGATAAATATAGGAAAACATATAATGAAAATGAGGATGACGATGATTAAACTAATTAATTCTTTTAAGCTCAACTTGAAATGTAAGTGTAAATTTTATGTTATTCTTGTTTCTTACTGTAGTAACTATTATTCGTATTAACGTATATATAATAAATGTTTTGACTAATGGCAGCGCTAGCATTTAAAAGTTGTTCTCTAAAGATATACTTTTTGACAGTGGCCTATTATGAGATTTTTTGTCGGACTTTTTCCATTGTCTCGGGTGTTTATCACAGTTTTTGGTCTACTCTCGTCCTCAGATGAATGAACTCCTGGTTAGTCCTGATTTTTGTACTTCTTTTTCACGTACGCTCGTGCCTATCCCGGGGTTTGAACCCGGAACCACTGATCACTGACCGCACTGGTAGCTTAGTGGTAAGAGTGACAGATTTGTAATCATAGTGATCAGTGGTCCTGGGTTGAAACCCCGGAGTAGGCACGAGTGTACGTGAAAAATATGTACAAACATCAGTCCTTCTCAGGACTAACCAGGAATTCATTTACCTGAGGACGGGAGTAAACCAAAAACTCCCGAAACGTCGTGTGATAAACACCCGAGACAGTGGAAAAAGTCCGATAAAACATCTCATTTAAAAGTTTCAGCCAATAACATGCGAATGACATCGATAATTTTGCAGTGGTGTAAATATCGGCAATTTTTATTTTGTGCATTAGAGCGAATTGCCAATACATTTTGGAATATACAAATAATTTTGGGTTTGCATGTAGGTTAATATTAAATAAATTTTTCTAATTTAAAAATATATATTAACGTTAAATTAACTTTTCAGGAAATAGTTTGTTGAAAATCTCTTGTGCAAATCAAGTTGCCTAATTTTTTCAAATACACTCAAGCTCTAAGTACGTTCATGCATTTGTAAAAAAATCCTGCAATTTCACATGTACTTGGGAATTTATCATTGAAAATTAATAGGAATAAAATGTTGTTTTTAATTGGTGACTCTTTTGTTCTTAACACCTGACAATCCTGTATCTTCTTAGTCCACGAACGTTTGGGTCTTCAGACTCTTCAGTTTTATAATGGGCTCCGCAGATAATCAACAGAATTTGGATTGCATCTATTTGAATTGTGAATTAATTGTGCAAAATTCGTTACCGTTAGGGAGCAATGGCTTGACAATAAAATTCCGCATTTATATATCTGCTGGTTGCCTTTGAATTGTTTCTCTCCCACCATTTTGAGTTAACATTTCATACTAATACTTTTGTGTACTGTTCGTTGCTTTGATTTCTCCTCTGTACAAACTGAACTGCATACGGATGTGCAACCAGCACAATAATAGCTAAACTATTTGAAAGGAACAATATTTTTCTTTAAATATGGATGAAAATTGTCAGGATATAAAATGATATTCAATAGAATTTTGGCTTAGCTACTACCTGAACCATACAAATCATAACAATGTATTAATATCTTCATAATCAAAAATTTAAAAAATATAGCAATAGCTTTTAGATATCCACATAATCAACACTGTAGAGCCCAAATAAATTAATGTTTCTTCCAATAGCAAAATCGAAAGAACTGTACAGAACGATACTAGTCTGAACCAAATGATAAGAAATGTATCAAAAATTAAAAGAACTTGGGTGAGCCACAGGATGTGAAATCTTATCTACAAAACTTCAACATCTACCAACATCCCGTATGATATTTACTTATTAAGACGGCGCTTTCGCTGAGCAGAAATATCCCTTCAGTCATGAATTCTCATTTTTTTTCTAAAAATTATGAAATTTGGTTTACAGAATGAATTTTTTTGCCTTTTTTTAATTTTTTTTATTACGCCCCATTTTCAAAATACGATATGTGCTACATGTAGTACATCGTGACTCAAAGGTTGAAAAGCAAGGCGAAGCTTCACTACGGTAAAGAATATGCATGTAAATAAAAAATATGTAGTTAGTGTGGTATAATGTGAAACAATTCTGTTTTTTTAATACACTGATGTTAGTTAGTTTATTCCTCGAAATCTCTGACGCTAAAGTGCTGGGGCAAGCACCCGGCTGTTATTCGCTTTCCGAATCGCTTCGACGAACATGCTTTACCTTCTCGGTCTAGGACATTAAGGCGCGATTCTTTAGGCGCGCATCTTTAGGCGCGCACTTTTAGGCGCGAGCGCTTTAGACGCGGACGCTATTAGGCGCCTGAACGTTTAGGCGCCGCAACTTTAGGCGCGGGGACACTTAGGCGCCACATAAAAGAAATTCGCATTATTCTTGATATTAAAACTTGTTAGGTAATTATTGCAGAAATTAATGTTAAAGAAAAATTCAAACCTTTATAAACAATATGTATTTGGCGCTTTTACGAGCCTTCTTCAGTGTTAAAGTTTTACAAACTTACATATTTAATTTACATTGTATCGATTATGAAAAATGAGTTATTTACATTTTGTATATGGGTAGTTTATCGTGGTAAAATTATACCCACTATATAATTTCACTACGTTAAGCTATCCATATACAAAATGTAAATAACTTTTTGTTCATAATCGATAAAATGTAAATTCGATATATAAATTTGTACAACTTTACACTGAACACCGAACACACTGAAGAAGGCTCGTAAAAAGCTGAATATATATTGTTTGAATTTTTCTTCAACATTAATGACTGCAATAATTAATTTTAAAATCAAGAATAATGTGAATTTCTTTCATGTGGCCCCTAACTGTCCTCGCGCCTAAAGTTGCGGCGCCTAAACGTCCAGGCGAATAATAGCGTCCGCGTCTAAAAGCTTCGCGCCTAAAAGCTCGCGCCTAATAATGCGCGCCTAAAGGTGCGCGCCTAAACGTCCCTTTCCGTTACCTTCTTGCCCGTTTGTAGCTTCCTCTTCAAGGATATCTACAAGATAAGAGATAAGCTTACTGCTGAAGTACACTACACACTACACTACCTTCTGGGACACCCATGGAGTCATCCTCTCAACTGTCGTCGCTAAAGCACTCTATGTCCGACAAACCACCTTCGATTAGTTTATACAACTCTATTTCAGATAGTGGACGTTTGTTGTTTATTTTTCTTCCCAAAATCCATAAATTCTCACTAATAACAGCTGTAGCCAATTAGCCATGGAGGGTAGAGAAGAGGAGACCAAACGAACTGCTACGAAAGTGGCCGCTTTTCGTGTCATAAATTATGTAGTACTAGCTGAAACCCGCGGCATATGCCGCACTTAAAATGTAGGACGGATTTAATAACTTTTGTTTCACTAAATAAAGTTTTAAAAACACGCTAGAGATTGGCAGTAAGGAAAAGTTAAAAAATATATATTTTTAAATGGAAAGTCTCTGGAAAGGAAACGCTCGCCTCTGGAAAGCGTTTTATGGACATTTTTGGATAGCCTCCGGGCAACTTTCTTTCATATTGGATACCGCCAATACTGTTGAATTGAATAGTGTCTTCTTTTTTCTGTTCAGTATTAAATGGTACATGCAGGGGTGCCAGATCTCACGATTTATCGTGAGTTCTCACGATTTCATTGCAAATCTCACGATAAGGACTATTTATCTCACGATTTTTGTATCAATTCTAATTAAAATAATTGTATAAAAAATTGTAACACTAAATGATTAAATACAAAAAAATGTGTGTTAGTCTTAATACATGATTTAATGTATGCTGTCACTGATTTTATCATTTCCCGCATTATCATCAAATACTGCTGCTATCTATGGTTCACATAAAGAAGTCGCAAGTTGCGGTTGAAAGCGGATTTAAATGTTCTTTCAAGAAATAGGTATTTACATAATTTCAAGATAAGCACAGATTTAATTTTAAAAAATTAATAGTCAAGTACTTTATCCCTCCAAACCAGTCATCCCGGACACAAATTCTTCAGATTGTGAGTAGTCGAACAATTTTTTTTTCTGTATACATACTTAGGTCTATGTATATGTACTATATTATATGTAGCCATATTTTTATTTTTAGAATTCATGTGTTAATTCATATAATAAAATATTTAGTTCATTTAACATTTACTTTATATTAATTTAATTTTTTTATTTATGGCAATTATTTAAAATGTTTATAATTCTCTTGCAGTCATTTATGTATGTACAACCTATGTACTCAATGTTTAATAAATCTGCAGCATATATTCCATATTTTATTAATTTTAAAATAGCTTTTTTTAAAATTGCATCCATAGTTTCAAATCTCATCCATTTCCGAAATCTCACGATTTTTTCCGACGAAGCTAACGAATTCAGCTTGACACGATCTGGCACCCCTGGGTACATGGTACAGTACAGGCAAGCATGAAAGATAAGTGATACAATGTTGAGGTAAGATAAATTTTAGCTTAAAAAGTATAATTATTTAAAATACTGATTGCTGCTTCAGATGGATTCTAAGTAGTAACGAATATATACTAAGTATATATTTTTACTTTGTAGAGCTTCTTCGATGAAGACAAAAACATAACCTCAACTTCTTGCACATGTCCTCGTATACAAGTTTCATGTCATCATGTTGCTGCACTGGCACTATTTGCCCATTATAATATATCAGTTACAGACCAGGCATGTAGCTGGTCAGTGCCTAAACAATCTAAAGCACTTGATGAAAACGTGAGAACAATCGATGAATGGTTTTCGCCGTCTAAGGAATATCGAGCTTCAAAGAGAAGTGTTACCAAGGAAGAGATCGAAACGCTTAGAGAAAAATTGGCTTCGTTTGGAGGGGTGGTAGGATTCAGTTGGCTTCTAGCACCCAGACTTACTGCACAGGAAGATAATATTGTTCTACAGATTAGTGATATAATTTTCTCTGCAGAATATCAAAATATATCAGAAAAATTAGTTATTTTGAACAAAAAGTGAATGTTTCTCCTGAACAAGTAATAACTATATTTGAGAAAACCATAGGGCAGTAAAAAATCCCTTGTGGTTAATTATTCGCAGGTTTCCTTTAACAGCCAGTTCGTTCGGTACAGTGCTAGCAGCTTGCAAAAGAAATCGTTACCCTGCATCGCATTTCAAAAAACTAACAGGTTTGCTTTGCAAAATATTTTTCACATTTTTTCATAAAGTTCTGTTATTATGCAGGAACATATAACTTAGATGGAGTAAAGGCCATTCGGTGGGGGGCGAGAACATGAAAATAATGCAATTGAAGCATTTGGGGCAGCAACTGGACCTTCTGTGACATCTGATGGACTATGGCTCCATCAGTGTGGATACCTTGGGGCAACCCCAGATGGCCTTGCAGGCGAGGAAGAGCTTGTGGAAGTTAAATGTCCATTTAAATATCTCAATTCCAACTTGATGGAATCACTTGCACATAACAAAGGCTATATTTGTTCTTACGATAAGGTACTGAAACAGTTTGTGGTAAATGAAAACCATGAATATTTTCACTAAATACAGGGTGCATTGCACTTGTTACATAAAAAGAAATGCTATCTAGTTATCTGGACTCCTCAAGTCGTCGCAATAATTCCAGTTACAAAAAAAGAAGAATGGGCAGAAAATAGACAAATTTTGAAGAATTTTTATCATACAAAATTCCTTCCATCTCTAGTGAATGTCGAAATTAAATAAATGTGTAACTATGTTGTGAGTAAAATGGCATACATACCTCGTGGGAAGGCTTATTCCAGCTTCGTACTTTTAGCTGACCTCAGTGCTTCGCACCTCGGTTGACTAACCCAGCGCTCAGTATAGAGCTCATCCCAGCTTGGAAAGCAATACACATATAGTAAAATCACGGAACCAAACTGTGCATGTCATCAAATATTTAGTTATTAATTTATAGTTACTGTTTGATGACGCGCACCGTTTGGTTCCGTGATTTACCTATAGTTAATCATATTTATTGTAACTATAGGTAAATCACGGAATCAAACGGTAACTTTAAATGAATAACTAAATATTTGATGACGTTCGTCGTTTGTTTCCGTGATATTGCTGTACTATTAATAAGAAATGTTTTATTAGATAGCAGTTAGAGCAATATTTTTGTAAATACTTTTATTTATTAACTTGTTAAGTTTTGTAATTAACTTGTTAAGTTTTGTAATTAACAAAACAAATATTTGAGTAAATTTAAACTAACATTTATAGTAATGTACAACTATACAATAAGAAAAAATGTCTTATTTAAATAAATAACCAGTTGTTAATTAACACTCTATTTCTATATACTGATAGGTTGTAAATCTGTATAGGCTGCAGCATTATTTACTTTGGGGAAAGGAATCACAATTGCATTTTTCCAACATTTTGGAAAAACATTTTCTGATAAACAGCAGTTCAGTATATGAGTAATAAACGGTAATATGTATGGACAACACAGTTTAATCATATTGATGGTTATACCGTCTATACCCCCTGCATTACTTTTTACACTTCTAATTAAATTTTGTACTTCCTCAACGTCAACAGTCGTGAAAGAAAGTTTTTCTGATGTAAGTTCGTTATTACGATAAAAATCTAGAAGCATTTGATCAGGAGTGCTGTGAGGTATAGAGTCTACAGAAAAATCATTTACTTCTTGTACATTACTGAGTGTTTCCGGAATAGAATTTTGTTTTTTAATGTTTATATTTATTAAATTTAGCTCCTTCCAAATAGCATTTGTGCCTCCAATCCCAACTTTATGCTCGAAGTAAGCTTTCTTTTCATTTTGAATTGCAAGATTGGTAAAATTCCGCAAACTTTTATAATATTCCCAGTGCCCAGGGTTCTTAGATTGTTTATATTTTGATTTTGTCTTATTTTTAAGATTTATCAGTAACTTAACATTATCAGTAAACCAAGGTGCTGGTTTGTTTTTCATTTTAACGGTTATCCACGGGGCATGCAAGTCAAAAATGGATGTAATATAATAATTTAAAATGTTTAATTTAGCATCAATATCCCGCTCATAAAACAATTGATGTAGAGGTAACTTCTGTAGGTCACAGTAAGTCATTAAAATTAAAATATTTAAAATTCCGAAATGTGCGTATAATAGGACTTAGTTTGATGAACTCACCAGTTGATATTTTGCAAAAAACTGTCTCATGATCGGATAACTCATTTTCACACACCCCTGTTTCACTAATGCAGCTGGTATCCGATGTAATTATGAGATCTATCAAAGTACTGCTATTTCTAGATATTCGAGTAGGCTCTGTAATAATTTGTTTTAAACATAATGTATTTAACATATAATTTAAGTATTGCGTAACCGAACCAGAAAAATCCAACACGTTTATATTAAAATCACCCAAACAAATAACCCTATCTGAAGCCTCAGTATACAAACAAATGGATTCTTCAACCTCATCTACAAAAACTATATAATTAAATTGAGGTGGTTTATACACAACCCCGAAAACATAACTTTCATTATTGGTTTTTAATGACAGCCACAATTGCTCAATATTATCATTTGTTTGAATAATTTTTACATTCAAGTGATTCTTTACATAAATTGCAACTCCACCCCCTCGAGCGTCTCGATCTTTCCGGAAAATGTTATATTTCGAATGAGAAAGGGTAATATCAGATTTTAACCACGTTTCTGATAATGCTAAAATATCATATCCCTTTTGTTCAAGTAAATAGTTTATGGTATAAGTTTTTTAATGCTGCGGCGCACAAATTTTATAATAATTGGACGGTGAGTTCCCTCTTTCGATCCAAGGCGATGGCAGATGTCGATATCATTTTCGGCAAGGTTAATACCTAACTTTTCGTGGCATAAATTGCGCACTACTTCACTGGTATCTTCATTCGGTTTTTGCGGAACGCCGAATATGCTTAAACTATTTACACGGCTGTATTGTTCATGTGCGTTCATTGTATCTTCCGTTTCGGCTTTCAGTTTTTCGAGTTGCATTTCCAAAGATGAGATTTTGTGCTCGTACTTTTCCACTATTTTAGCAACCTCGGTTTCCAGGGAAGCGTTGATGATCGAAGTAAGCTTCTTTGTTAATGCATCGAAATCTAACAGTTTTTCAACTACCCTCTCTGCAATCGCTTCGACATCAATAGCTTCACCGCTCGTCTCAACATTCCAGACTCGGCTCCTACGTCGCCTCGTCCCGAAACGTTTGGACTCGCTACTGTAAAAGTTTACCGGACGTATGTCGTAATGCGTTTTATTTCATACTGCAATTATTAGATTTTTACTTAAAACTACAAAAAAAAAATTTTTCAATTGAAAATAATAAATAGTTTGATTATTGATTTATTTCATTTGAGTCCGGTAAAATGTTTTACCGGACCTGTTTATTTCATTTGAGTCCGGTAAAATGTTTTACCGGATCGGTTTATTTCATTTGAGTCCGGTAAAATGTTTTATCGGACCTGATACCGTAAAGCCTCATTTTCCGGACTAAAATCATTAACTTAAACATGGGTTTTACGATGCAGTATGAAATAAAGTACCTTTTATGTGGCAAATACGACAAAAAGTTGTTTAGAATCAACACACAGGCCTCTATACCAAATTTCAAAATCCTCAGCCAACTTTGATCTCACAATTTCGTTTTATGTTTAGAATTTTACTTTTAACAAGGTTTTTTATTTCATAATAAAAAAACTTTGTAAAAATAAAATTCATTGATTTGGGAAATAAACTTGAAAGAAAATGTGAGAAATCAAAGTTGGCCGCGGATTTTGAAATTTGGTAGAGGGGCCTAGATGTTGATTCTAAACAACTTTTCTTTATAACTTTTTGTTGTATTTGCCACATAAAGGGTACTTTACCTTACAGAAAATAGATTTTTTAAAAATTTCCAAGGCATACTTAATTTTTCAAAACGGAAATGATGTTAGAAATTCGCCTTTAACGAAGCAGGGCTGAACCCCAAAAAATGAAAATTTAAATCGAGAATTTTTTACCTTTCACAAGAGTTGCTTCACCTATCCGGGGACTAACTGTATATATATATTGTGACGTAATGTAATAAATACATTTTTATGGGTGGTCCAGTACATTTGTGGAGCAGTATATAAATAGAATTATTTTGTTATTCTCTGTTGATAGAATTTGTAAATATGTTGATCCTTTATACTTTATCCATTGCAATTCTTTTTCATACTTAATTTAGACATTAGTTATTCTGTTATTTTGTACTGTTATGTAAATATTTTGATTGTTTATGTACCTTAAATTCATTAAAATTTTGTTATAAATTATGGAATAAGATTAATGATAGCAAGCTGCTTTCGCTATTAACTTTAAGAGTACACGCTAGGCTTGTTCGTTTCTCACCGTTATTCTTTGTACCTTCTTTTTATACCAGAATTCCGATTACTGATATATTAAAGCTTGTGAATCAAATTTACATACTGCTCAACATTGATTTGTCAGCTCCATACCGTATGTTTGCATCTGTTGTAAAAAAGTATTATTATAACTAAAATGAAACAAAATGAACTATTGATGTAACAAATTTTTAAGACTTAAATTTACCAATCAGTACGGGAAGTCATAGTAGCAAGTTACGGCATCGATCCATCTCCTGCAACCATGATTAACGTTTATTTTAGTTAGGATGATTATTTTAATTTTAATTTACGAGGATAAATTGAAAAGTCCCCGGCCTAACTTAGATAGGATACAAATTTGCGTAATGTTTTTACGGCGTTATATTGTTTCAAGATTTATCAGTCTGGCTCTGGAATAGCAAAACTTTCTGGAAAATAATAATTGTTTGACAGACTGTCAAAGTTGCTAAGGTTTTGCATGCTGTAAGCATGGAGCAAGTTGAAATTCGTGCAGCTATTAAATATTTTCATATTAAGGGTTTAGCTCCAAAAGAAATAAAAGATGAACTAGACGGCACATTATGCGAATCTTCCCCTTCATACAGCACAGTTAAAACTTGGGTTGCGGACTTTAAACGTGGTCGCAGGAGTACAGAAAATGCACCGCGTTCAGGAAGATCAAAAACACCCACCACAACAGAAATTATCGAAAAAGTTCATAAAATTGTCTTGAATGACCGGCGATTGAAGTTGATGGAGATAGCAGATACTATGGGCATTTCAACAGAGCTGACATATTATATCCTAACTGAAGTTTTGGGGATGAGAAAGTTGTATGCGCGATGGGTGCCGCGAAAAAAATCTTGAAAAACGACGCGGGTTAGTAAAGAAAAAAATTCTGTATCATCGGGATAATGAGCCCTGTCACAAGTCAGTTATTGCCATGGCAAAAATTAATGAATTGCTGTTTGAATTGGTACCCCATGTCCCCTACTCGCCGGACTTAGCTTCCTCAGATTTTAGTTTATTTCCAAACTTGAAAAATGTCATGCTGGAAAGAAGTACGAGTCCGATGAAGATGTGATTGCTGCCACAAATGTCTATTTTGACCAATTGGATGAAAGGGCTTATAGGGATGAAATAAGAGCACTTGAATATAGGTGGACCAAGTGCATTGAACTTGACGGGGATTACGTTGAAAAATAAAATTACTGTTTACATGATTTTCGTTTATTTTCTTGTCTAGGCCGGAGACTTTTCAATTTACCCTCGTACATGCTATAACGCTCATACCTGCATATAGCAGAATATATCTACACTGCATCTCTTGTAATAAGGGTAACACCTGTTAGAGATGCCACAATAAATAAATATTAAATAGCTTCAAAATATCCGTTATGCTTTATGCATTAATAGTTATTTAACCAACAAGTGTGTTAATGAAGGCGATTAATAATCGAAACTGTTTAAAGCACGAACGAGCGATAGCGAGTGAGTGCCTTTAATAGTTGAGATTATTAATCGCCCATTAACAAACGAGTTGATTACAAAATTTTTTTATTGACCACAAAATCTTTTTTTGTGACGAAAAATTTGATTAATAGAACTAACCTCCATGCAAAATATCATCAAAACGTCAAAATCACAAAAACAGTTAATTAATGAAAAAGAGTGGATTAATCAAAAACAGTGTATTAATGGCGTCTATTAATCCATACTTTTTTAGGAAAAATAATTCATTAATATTGAAATTAAAAGCGGTCAACGAAAAAATTATTTTTCATACTTAATTTAGACATTAATTATTCTTTTATGTTGTGTAGACAGCATGTGTAATTTTATTGATTGTTAATGTAGCTTACATAGTTTCGAAATATCTTTATGTTTCTTATCGTATAGGTACTATTTAATCATTTTTGCTATGTGATATTGTAATTTTGCTTTTTATTAATTATTGGCCACATGCAGAAAAAGATAATCAAATAATTTTACATTATATAATAAATGGTGGTGGATAGTATTAACGTTAGATCCTTAATTAACTAATTTTAATAATTTTGTAGATATTATTATTATTATTAAAGTAAAAATAATTAGATTAACTTTGTTAATACAATTTATTTCATAATTATACAATTATAGGAGAGCATAAATTTACGAGTGCAGAAGAAACTGTTAATATCTGATCTACCACAGCAACATCGTCAGTTTTCTTTTTTGCCAGGAACATGGACATCGTTTCATGAAGAACTGTATTTTTTTGACGAAGGACACCAATAACGCGTTGGGACGTGTATTCTGAAAAAAAGATATAATTAAGATAATTATTGTAACAATATACTTGCACTACCTCACGCTTGCTATATTCCTGGTTGATGCTATATCCCTTGGATCGAGTTGCCGTTTCCCTTTTAGAAAAGCAGAAGCGTAATCACTGTGGCCATATGTAGTCCTACGGAGTCTTTTATTAAAACGCCACGATCTGCCAATACAAAATCTTCTGGCAAGAGATTGTTTAAAATCCCACAATCCTCTGTTAGACCTTTATCGCTTATTCTGCCACCATATCCATGTGATACAAATGATATTGATCCAGGAGGAGTGATGCCTATTAGTACCTTTACCGTATTATGTTGTTTGTACGTAGATCATGTAGTACATTGTACTTCAAGGCTACTTGATTTTTCCACTCTCATCTCAAAACAATCGATTATTACTGAAATCTTGTTGCCAAATGCTACCTTGAAGCATTCTGGCATTGATTTAATCACCTGATCTCGTTCAGGCCAAATAATAAAATGTTTCATCCGATGATACATAATATTCAATGTGGTATAAAATACTCTGGAAATTGTATGCTGACGTTAAACATGTATGCCAATAAACTAAAATCTAAATGTAATCTAAGTTTTATCACCGTTATCAAAAACATGGTTCTAAGCATGTTTTACGTACTGAATTAGGAATAAATATATACCGTCTGTTCTATAAAAAAGGCCCCGCCTTCTAGCTACTTTATTATTTATCTTAGACCCAATAAACCTTATATCAAATCAAATGGCACATAAAAACCTACATTTTAACACTATCAAAAAATGTTTATCTTCAATTGTTTCAGAGTGGTGACGTCACGTGCAATTTTTTTAAATGACACTGTATATATTTTTTGACATTTTCTGGTAGAGGTTTTTTTTCTCTTTTCAACAATATAAATATTTTATGCCCTTACATAAGAAAATTTTCGAGAAAAATTAAAAAACTTTTTTATCGGTGGGAGGCCACCATACAAAACTATACACAAAAGTGTAACTCAGAAAAACAAAACAATAAACACTTTAGATTATTCTGAAATCTGACAGTTTAAGCGTTTGGCTACTATTTGTTTTGTTTTTCTGAGTAACACTTTTGTTTACAGTTTTGTATCATGGCCTCCCACTGTGAGAAAGTTTTGTAATTTTTCACGAAATTTTTTTTATGCAAGTGCATGAAATATTTATATTGTTGAAAAGAGAAAAAAAACCTCTACCAGAAAATGTAAAAAAATATATACCGTGTCATTTAAAAAAATTGCACGTGACGTCACCACTCTGAAACAATTGAAGATACAATTTTTTTGATAGTGTTAAAATGTAGGTTTTTATGTGCCATTTGATTTGATATAAGGTTTATTGGGTCTAAAATAAATAATAAAGTAGCTAGAAGGCGGGGCCTTTTTTATAGAACAGACTGTATAATTAAATGTGAACTGTATATATTGTATGTATTTGGTATAGCATTTGCCATAGTAGACGTGTGTAAAAGATTTTTTTTTTTGTAATGTCACAAACAAAGTATATCTATCTAACGCCCAAAACTTTAAATGCGGCATGTGCCGTGGGCTACAACGTCATTCTTCCATGCTCACGTAAAACTTTTACATTCACTGGAAAACTCTCACTTTTCTTAACTTGTATAACAATTCTTTCCATAATTTTTTTTACTGCGTTCCAACAACGTCGTATTAATTAGGACGCCTTCCAGAGGCGAGCGTTTCCTTTCCAGAGACTTTCCATTTGAAAAAATATTTTTTGGAACTTTTCCTTACTGCCAATCTCTAGCGTGCTTTTAAAACTTTCTTTAGTACAACAAAAGTTATTAAATTCGTCGTATATTTTAAATGCGGCATATGCCGCGGGTTTCAGCTAGTATTTTATAACTTAACTCTTTTAATATTATGTTGTGATATTCCCATCTATGGGCTATCTTATTTATTATTGTTTAAATATTATTTGTTATGATATACGTGTGTCTTGACTAGCTTTGGTTTTAAATATTGAATATTATTAATTGATTAATATTTTAGTTAATTACCCTGTTTTGTTCGGCACTACGCTGTATTACTTCTTGTATGTTCTTAATAGATGCCTGCATGATTTATTTGTGCAATTACCTGCATTAATTGTTCAAAATCTCTCTTCTTTGCCCCTTCATCTTGGCTACCTTCTTGGCCTCCCTGTTTTTTTGCTGCTTTGCTTCTTGTACCGTTTCTACTACCTGTACTTTCTTTCTGTCTTTTTCTTGCTTCTTTCGTTTCCTTGTCACCCTTTTGTCTACCATTTTTACTTCCTTTTACTATAAAGGAAGTAATTGGATTCACCCCAAAAATTCAAAATTGAGTTTTCAACAGATCTTCACGTTTTAGAGTCCCCTGATCCCAAAAAACATATTTTTTTTCATTGGTCTGTGTGTCTGTCTGTGTCTGTGTGTCTGTCTGTCTGTGAACAGAATATCTCACAAACGAAAAGAGGTATGGCGTTGAAACAATGAAACTTCATATATAAGTTTTGTGTACTATGTAGATGAGACAGCAAGCTTTTGAAGAAAATCGCATAACCGGAAGTAGGTGTTTACTCTTGTGATTTTTCAGTTTTTTTCGATTTTTTCAAAAACGGCTCTAACGATTTTTTTTAAACTTTACATTTTTCTTACATTTTTAATGTGTATTGATGTGAGATAGGTGATTTTCCAGTTGAATACTTCTAAAGTGGGTTTCTTTTGTTTTTTTTCTATTTTTTTTTATTAACTCCTATTTTAAATAAAACACCCGGTATATTATTACATTTTTGAATTTACCTTAAAATTCTAGAGAAAATTTGTCTCTTCAACTAACACTCGATTTTGTACCGTTTTTGTAGAATTTGTAATTTTTGAAAATTTTTAACAAATGGTTAAAAATTAAAAATGAAATTTTTGACTAATTATAAGATCACTGTAAAAGGAAGTTGTGTGAGTGTATCACACCAGATTTTTACAATATCAACTTGTACTTCAGGCAGGTTGTTTGATGTTAATTTAACTGTTAAGAGGAGTAACATTTTTTAGTAGATAATAAGAACCCTTTTTCAATTCTTACCCCGCGTTGCGGTTGACACCTATTACGATATCCCAGCTAGCTGTATTACTGAATATTATTAGTTAATATCAATGACTCTGTCTCATGGGTTGGGTCTCTACATCCTGCCTATGTGTTATTTGAATATGTAAATTTATTTTATAATATACTGGTTTAATTACATAAATTGTTATGGTTTCATTGAATGCCCTTATTTTTTAAGCTGTCTGTTTCACCGATGGAATAACATTGTACGGGATTTTTGAAATGGTGGGAATTCTTTTAATGTCAACTTATAGTGACCTAACCTCATATTTATGGTGCAGTGCAAATTTTAGTAGGCTTAATTTAACAACGCCACTGTAAACAAAACACACTCGAAGGACGCCGCCGAAAATGTTTACTGAATTTTTAGGAAAAATTACTTCTGACCTTAGGATTCTGCTTCTGCTACCGATGTATAAGCCAGTATCGGCCCACCAGCAACTCCATCGATGTCTGAGGCCGGCTTTCTTACGATTAGCCTGCCTCGCAAGCCTTCTGAAATTTGCCAATGCTACGTCTGTAAGTTGCCCTCTGCTCCCGGCTCCGATCTCCGCTTTTAACCCACAGCTAGGGTTTCGTTGCGATGCACGAAGGTTAATGCCGTCCCTGGGCTTATATGCCCCCCCTTCGTATATAGGACCTCCAACTAATTACCCGCGAAAAATATCCAGAACCAGATGTTCACACAGACACTTTTTTAATATTGCAAAACTCGTTCGGCTTATACACACCGCTGAAATTGTATAAATCGGTATTTATTGTATGTTTTTACTTTGGCTTTGTGGGAAGCTAAGAACACACCAACCTTGTTGTGACCCCCTTGATGTAACATTGTTTCTTTTTTTTTGTTTTTTATGTTATGTCAAGGCTAATGCTATTTGATTACAGCTTCAAATTTAAATTATTTATTTATTTAATTCGCACTCAGCCAACAGCCGTTAGGCGAATTATAGGCGTCGCTGTGCATTTATGGGGACTTCCAACCCCACTAAGGACTGACATGATGTTGTTATGACCGCCGGGGCCAACTATTTCCGTGACAGCCGTATCACGAGGCGCCTAGAGATGCAGCCGTGGAACTCCCATCCACGTTCTGACCAGAAAGAGCGTTGCTTAACTCTGCTGATCGAACGTGGACGCTTGTTCAAGTTACACCACCCGGGACCATTTATGACATTTATATGGAATATTTGAATATAATATTTGAATTGATTGAATTATTTTAATTCCTATCATAACTGTATTATAAGATTAAATTGCATTCACTGCAATATAGATACAAAAACACTGGCTTTCACGTAACAGTTGCTAAAGTTAACACAACAATGTTGCCACAAATAAAAACCTAGAATAATGACTGTGTTTACATCTACACCAACACTGCGTCTGTCTGTTATTACGTCGACATGTACGGAATGTTAAGGGCTGTTTATAGTTTATTGAGAAGAACAGAGCGCGGGTCTTCGAAAAACTATCCATTGCTGTGTAAATTAAGCTCGTTTGCTGTTCGAGATTAAACTTGCGTTTGGTAGAAGCTCATAACGATGCTCCGTCAGCCTTACTGCCAGTTGTCAGAGTTTAATCGGTTTCCCTGCTGCAGAATTAATGCACAGACCGCGAGCAGCAAACTTAGCGTTATAATGCTGTAGTGTTTACCGTATGCAAAGTTCTTTGTCAGAGTATGGGGATCGCAAAGAGAAGCCAAGAAGCGGGCGTGGTTGAATTATAACCCTTATTATTGCAGCTTCATGCGACCATACAAGATGGATGTTGTTGAAAATGAGCTCTACACTGCTCTGCTTTCCCGACTCCGTTCTCTTTCCAGTTCTCACAAGCTTACAACCGCTCACAAATCAAAGCTCCTTTCAAAATGAATCCGTTTAAAAAACGCAAAGTATGTTTTATGCAGATTTATGTAAGGGAACTCGCTGCGCCCGCACATGTTACAGTTCGAATGATAATTTCCAGACTTCTAGGTCTACATAATTCCGAATTGCACGGTATTCCATTCTTACACAAAAAGGGTTGGGCGGCTCTTGCCCTTGTTTGTCGACTTCTTTCAAAGGAACTTCCTCGTACCCATAGTCATTGCCATAACGCGTGAGGGGTTTTTGAGGATATAACGAGTTCGATCCATTGCAGGAGTTTGTCGACTTCTTGAACCCTTTGGAAGCATTGCATGCAATTACCTGTTTGTCTGAAATAAAAATAACATGGTAGCGGCAGAACAAAATTGAGAAGAAATATGAGTAGAATAAATTGTCCTTTCGCCGAAGCATTATTTTTATCGCAGGCGTCAATGAGGTAATCGTATTAAAATTGAATTAGCTAAATCCACATATCACTATTTGACGAACATTCTCACGGAAGTGCTTCTAATGCCTTAAGTAAAATCGATCGGTTATTTTGCGAGCACGTATGTTGGAAAGCAGATATTACGTGAAAGAGGCAAGGTTTTCAGCTGTATGGAGTAACCATGTAATACTATGTTGGAATCTGCTTTGTTTACGATTACAACAAGAATCATCCTACGACTATTATTGGTAGCTATGAATTATTGGTATTATTTGTTACAATCTAACATGTATTTGAGATAAGTTATCAATTCTGTACGCGTGTGTCATATAGATCAATTCAGAAGGCAGGTCGAAGGTATGTAATTATTATTATACGTGCTCCACTGAATTTTGCCCCTGATCCAGAAGGGGTTGTTCAATTTGGTAAAGCTGCGGACTTGCCGGGGTATCCACCTGTTAAGTTTAACTCGCTCACAAGGTCACCCGTATGCAGTGCTACAGACTACAGACAAACGCAATGTACAAACAATAACGTAAATTGAATTCACACCAGACCACAGGGCAACGAATCCTCTCCCTGAGGCTCAAGCTGATGTCCGTGAAGCGAACACTCGAATAACACACATACGTAGGTAAGCTCTAGCTGCTAGAAGAAAAGGTACAAACATGTAAAAACTATGAGTTCTATAAAAGCTCTCCAGGAAAAAACAGAGATATTTGTCTTGAGGTGTTAATAATAACGACCAAGGCAGAGCATGTTTGCAACCTGAAGCGGTGAATGCCAGAGGCCTTTAGATGCACATAGTGGGATGGGAGGGCTGTTGTTAGACCTGGCACATGAGTCATATTCCGAGAAATTCATAGAGGAATAGAAATACAAAAATTGTGGTCTGGGCCACGAGAGATCCTCGAAGCTGTTTGCCGGCAAAGCAGAAATGTGGGAATTCTGTTATTTTGCGTGTGCAAAAAATCGGCACCCACAGTCGTTCGTTGGCGGCTGGTGTAATCGTCCAGCGCCAGTCCAAGGCGTGTGCGACGTGTGCGGCCGCACACATGCGATTTTGGTAGGGGCGCCGAAATGAGAAAAAAGTATAAAAAAATAATATGGTAAAAAATTAAATTTTTATGTACTGTAATTTTTAATGCAAATTAGCCATTTGAATATATTAATAATTTTGGTTCAACAAATAAAATGTTGCTTCCTCTAATCACCTGAAGTGTTATGAAAGGTGGGTGGAGACGGAAAGGAGACTGAGCACAGGTAAAACAATTGATGATGAAAACCAGAAAATAATTGCTCAAGAAAAAGAACGATGGCAAAATGTTGTTAAACGACTTCTTGCCATAACACAATTTCTTTCCCAGCACCAAATGGCTTTCCGAGGAAGAAATGAAACTCTGTACAAAAAGGACTTAGGGCTTGTTGATCTAATTGCCCAATTTGATCCTGTAATGAAAGAACATCTAGAGTATTGGCAAATGAAAAACAAAGGTGTCTGTCATACTTGGGGAAAAACATACAAAACGAATTATTGACTCTGATGGGAGACAAAGTAAGAGAAGAAATACTAAGCAGAATTAAAGGGGCCAAGTACTACACATTGATTCTCGACTGCATACCCGATTTAAGCAGGAAAGAACAGCTCTCTGTTGTTTTGAGGTACGTTTACGAAACAAAAGTTTTTTAAGTTAAAATTTGTGAAAGTTTCCTAGATTTCATTGAACTAACAGACATTTCAGGGAAGCGAATGTCAGAAACAGTCTTAAAAAACAAAAAGAGTATGACTTTGACATTTCTAATTGCAAAGGTCAGGGATCTGGTAATGGAGCAAATATGAAAGGAAAACACTCTGGACTACAAAAGCAAATTTTAGAAAAAAACAAGAAAGCATTTTTTGTACATGTGGCTGTCACAGCCTAAACTTGGTACTAAGTGATGCCGCAAAAACTTCAGTACCAACAGTTGTGTTTTTTAGCTCATCAACAAAACGCTGGAGCAAATTGTTAGTATCTGTCACAAACATCAGCATTTGGGCCTTCCCTCACATTGAAAGAACTTTGTGTAACTCGCTGGGATTCACGTATTGAATCACTCAAAGCAGTAAGATATCAGAATGTGCAAATCCGACTAGAACTTTGGGAACTGCGGGAGGATGCATCATTTGAAGACGAGGTTAGAAGTGAAGCAAATTCCTTGTCCGAAACAATTGAAGATTTTGATTTCTTAGTGTCATTGACTGCATGATATGATGTACTGTTTCAAATAACCATTTCTAGTAAGATATTGCAAGTAAAGATCGTCAACTTACCTCAAGCTGTAGCTATTTTGAAGTCTTTTGGGGACTTTCTGACGGACTTTCGTGAAAATGGATTTGGAAGGAAGAAGAAGCAGTTTGATTACGAGGCTAATGATGAAGCACCAATTGACCCCCAAGAGCGTTTTAGAGTTGACTTTTTTATACCACTTGTTGAAACTGCACAAATGGCTGTGCAAGAGAGGTTCGACCAGCTTTTTTTTTCTTCTTAAACTTGATGAATTGCCCAACAGAGAGGACTTGTTTGTTAGTGGCATCAAAGGATCTGAGTTATGCGAGGTGCTGATCTCTATCAAGGACCTCATGCCAAATAAAGGTACGTTTTACTTTTAAGTTTTAGCTATTCAAAATTTGTCATCTTGATTTATTGTTTGGTCAGCTAATTCATAATTGTTTTGGGCTCAAACAAATTTATTATTTTTCCAAGTTTTTTAATTTTCAAAATCAAAAAGCAACCTTTTATTTCCTTTTTGTTTGATTTTAGGCAGTAAAACACCTCTGAACGTACTGAACTTTCTGTTAGAAACTGGATCTGCAGACGCTTATGTAAATGTGTGGGTTGCTTTGCGAATACTTCTGTATCTTTGCTTCTGATAATACCCATATCGGTAGCGTCGGCGGAGCGAAGTTTTTCAAAATTAAAATTAATTAAAACTTACCTAAGGTCTACTCTTTCGCAAGAAAGACTAAACCTTGCAATTTTGTCCATTAAAAATGATATTTTATCGTCATTAGATTATGATGTACTAATGAAAATATTTTCGGCTGCTAAAGCTAGGAAGGTCCACGGTTAAGTGTATAATACAGATTATTTTAATCAATTTTCTGTAACATTTGTTCTTGATATTTTACACTACTACTATTATTTTATAGTTATATTGATGTACCTTTTCTAGAAAAGTGAATACCAAAGTTTATATTTCTGAACTTTTTCGTACTTTTTTTAATGTACTGACGTAACTTGTTTTTATATTAATATATTCAAACTGAAATGTATTTTTCATGAATATTAAATCAAATAAAACTTTTGTTGTAGTAGAAAAAAAAATTCTATTATTTTCTACCTGACAAAACAATAAACTGAGTAAAAGAATTTGTTAGGGGTTTGCTCTTTACACAAGTACAGTACAGCACGCCTATTAAAGTTTGAAAAAGTCAGTTAAAAGAATTAGTACTGGAAGAAGTCATTCAAAAAAATAAAAACAATGAAAAGCTACTAAATACTTTACTTTAATATTTACTATCTATTACTAGTTTTAGTTTTTGGTTTTTAATCCCTTTAAAATGCCAACTTCAGTTATTAAGTTCTGACAAATTTCAGTTATAGAGCACCCATACCATTTTTTGGAGGGTTTTCTCTACCCATTTTCACTGTAAGGGGCGCCAAAACTCATTATTGCACACACAGAATTTTGCTCTTAGGCCGGCCCTGTAATCGGCCATCATATTTTAACAGAACGAAGCATCCGTACTTCCGTTTCCGTTGCCTACCGACGTTTTTCCCTCATCTTGCAAAATTTCGAAAACAATAAAACAATGCGCCGAATTCCACCGCTCTGCCAAGCAGCAGGTCCTTTCTAGGCCTTGTGTGGGACTGAAGGGCAAGGTGATCGTCGGTGCCGCCTGGCGTTTAACATCCCCACTTACAGGGCGAGATCATAGAGGTGCTCGCCAAAATTCGCCATGGTGTTTTAGAATTTAAAAGATTCTATCATACTTCAACATAGAGCATAGTCGGTTTTCATAGCAACTTAAGTTCTGCTAATAATGAGAAGTTACATCTATTATGTAGACAATCCCATACAAGTTCACTTTCGTTAATCGGTTACCATTCAGTACTAATTTTATATGTAACTTCATGAAGTATCGACTTTTTCCTGTAATTTAATTGAAGAAGAAAATAAGTTGCCTCCAAAAAATAGCGAATAGATGAATATCAAAGATAACAAAAAGCGGGAGCAGCAAGACAACAGCAAACTTAGTAAACCACCTAAATACGCGACAGATAGCCATTTACATAAAATAAACCGCAGAGAAAAATTAGGAAGGGAAACGCTATGTAAGCAGGTCGTTCTCCACCCTTTTTGGTGACATACACTCGGAGTGTGTGACATATTCGACTTTTTTAATTTCTCAATTTATCTTTTATTTAATTGTACTTGCAGTATATATTGAAATTGAGTTCACCTTCAGTGAATAGTTTAGGCGTTGATTTCTTTTTGTAGTGCATATTTAGAGCGCTTTCCGGGGAGTTATGTGCCATTAAAATTGTAAACTGTAATAGTACCCTATGTGCCTTTTTTGTCTTATGTCACCAGAGTGGCGTCACCAGTCAGGGCTTAGAATAGCAGGCACTAAGTGTTTCTGCGCCAACTTCTTCCAGAAATGTTAACTAAGCCGGTTTTTGTCACGCTGAATAATGTAATAGGTGTTTTTAATATTGTAGCCGTTTCTCATTTGTACATTCGTGCCTTTAGTGGAAAATTAGGAGCAGGCAGGGTGATTTCGGAAAAACTCAAAGTCTCTCTCTCAAAGTCAAGCTTAGATCAGTAGGTGGCGCCTAGTAACTTCCCGATTGTTCGCTACAGCTATTATGATGTCAATTAATTTTTGCATCGTTTACAATACCAGAATATAGTTCAGAACCAATATTCGTGGAGATCTGAAGCAATTAAATCGAGCCATTTAGATAAATAGATATAAAAATTAACTTGATACTATGTGCAAAAACTATATATGCTAGAAAACAAACAAAATTCCAATTTATTTGGAGAACTGCAAGCTTCTGAATACCATACCAAAACCTTGGTAGCTGCAACTTAATGCACGGCCTTGGGGAGTTCGGCAAATAGCCACGAAGCAAACTCTGGCATCACTCTAACATCGTCAGCTGCAAGTATAATGGCAGAAGATTTCGGGTGTTCAAAAGTGGGTCACAGAATGGAAACCTCTACCCCAGACTGACCTGGACTCTAGATACTTCTTAGGACATCTTCCGAATGTCTACGGGGTGGGTTCAGCACCGAATTCTTTGGCTAGATTCTTGGCTCACGTATTTGCTACTTGCTGAAGGTCCTGTGGCGGACAAAATTCTACTTTCGTGTGAAATTTTTGTGGTGCCCATGCTTGGAGGGCCGTGCACTTATTTTCAATAACAGCGTCAGCGATTGAGACCTCGACGCTGTAATCGTTTTAAATTGATAAAAACTTGGAAGTGGACCTCGGACGGACTCGGAGAGTGATTACCGTTTGGAGGATCGAACGATAAAACATCGGGATTCGTCACAGGTTAGACTCCGGCCATCTGAATCCAAGTTTTTGCGAATCGTTGTGCTAGTATATAAACGATACGCGGTTCTACTAACATCAGCTTTAGGAAGAAATTTGAACTCATTACAGGTTAGACTACGACGATCTCAGTTTACATTTTAGGATTATTGCAGAGCCTTAGTACTAGGTTGTAACGTGTAAAACGCGTTACGCTTTCTTGGGCCCATTAACTCTACCGTACGTCTTATGCATTCTGTCTACCCTTGTCTGAACGCTCGGCATTTTACAGTTATCGGTGTAGCCGAACCCGTTTTGAATGTTTTTCAGTCGCGCGAGATGGATTATCGATGCGTTGTCATGTGTAACTAGTCTAAGTATCATTTAATTGTCTCTGCTCACCTGCGGTGAGGATTTTGTGTTTCGCACGCCTTTTACTTCATATTAATATTTGCCTTAGTTTAATGCTAGCGTATAATGTGAGGGCAGAAAAATGTCTTAGCTCACACGTATTGTGTCACTGCTCGTTTCTGATAACTTTTTCTAACGGCTAATTGTTGCTGTTTGCCTTTCAGTGCCGCTTTGCATCATTGCTGAGAGCATTAAAACACGATTATGTTTTGTGAAGGTAAAGATGAATATGTACATTAAGCACACTAGTGTTGCGTAACCTCCAAGTTTATCAGTAATTGCTGACGTATTTATGAAACGTTCCAAATTTCTTCGTAAGTGATATCATATTATTGTTGTCGTCCTCCCGCTATGTTCGACCTACAACAACACTGCAACTACGTAGAAAAAACCGCACGACGTCTTCACTGTAGCTAATCGGACCTCCGATATCTCGATTTACCCTAAACGTTTGTTTGGTACCATTTTAAGCTGGTTAGAGTAATTGAGAAATTGTGGTTTGGGACTTCAGTCTAAATTTCTTGCCGTTCGTAGTAAAATAATTAAGTACCCTGAAGTTAGTGGCTAGGTTATAGGCAATAGGCAGTTATACTAACTTAAGGTTCAGGAAAGAGCCGAAACTCGTTACAGTTTGGACTTCGGCGCTCTCAACTTAGACATTAGGGTTAGCAGGTAAATAGGACGGTTTAAGTAGGCCAGGTGTACTGACGCGGTTGTTAGTGCTCTACGGTTCTGGCCTGTGGGAGACTCGATTGGCAGAATTAAACAAGGCTGGCGGTGGCTTGTGGAGGCTTATGTCTTTTATGGTTTAAAGCTGCTCCCGGCTGAAGCGCGACTCAGATGTCCTCAACTACTCGGGCATCGCTCTCTTATGCCCGTTCGAGGCCCCTTTCACTTCGCTCAACTAGAGAAACTGAGATGGGGCAAAAATTGGAAGAACAGTGGGGTTTCGCAAACTTACGTCCTGCTGAACCCATAACTTCATCACTTGGTGCAAACAAATGACTTCATGTAACCTATTTTGTAGAGCAAATGTTTCGTGTAGCATCTTGTTGGAACCAAATGGCTTCTGCGGCGAAGATAGCGCCGTAAAATTTAGAACATGTGTTTAAAGCATTGAAGTGCAAAATGCAGGAAAACAAAATATCACAACAGAATCACCAACTCCCCATTTTTCCACTGAGTTATTGGACCACTTATTGGATTGTTGCAATGTTTCAAATCGGTTTTAGACCCTAGATCATCAACACCTGGCCAAAGTGTATATGATTCAAAATCATAAGAAATACCTACACAAAAAAATTGGCGAAATTGTTGGACTACATGATCACATCTCTAAAAAGCAATGAAAGGAAGCAAAACGAGAGGCAGAACGCGATACTTACTCTCTTAGTGATATACATTTTTACAGAAATTAAAGTCTGCTTCTTTCCTTACATGAAAAGCTTAACTACGGCCCTGCCTTTTTGGAGAACCTGTGCTCCATTCCTGCCAATAAACCTTAATCGACGATTGACATTCCGTTCATCTCGGCGACTAAAGACCAAACTGCTCCTCGTTGGAAGCTCGGCGCTCTGACATTACCAGTAATAATAATAACTCGCCCGTTTCTTACTTGAACTTGCTTGGAAAAAGTTTCTGCTCACTTTAGGTAATGTGCTGAGACGGGATGAAGCTCGTTTGCTGCAATGAAAGCGAAGGATGCTTTTTCGTTCTCCCTGCCTCCTTGAAGATACTTTCGGATAGTTCGAGCGGCAGGTACACTTTCTACTCCGGCCTTTCGAGACTGTCATTTACATTAGTCCCGCTTCTTTAAAACTTTCGAGCGTTATGGAGGGCCATTGTCAACTCGGATTCTGCGGCGCACTGAATACGTTACGGGGCTTGAATTAGTCTGGATTTTTCCATCTGTGGGTAAAATTCAGCGTGCAACCTTTGAGATTGTCTCCCTGTGTTTGAACATAACCGCTTGGTGGTTTTGGCAGTAT
Source organism: Agriotes lineatus (assembly GCA_940337035.1). Lineage (NCBI taxonomy): Eukaryota > Metazoa > Arthropoda > Insecta > Coleoptera > Elateridae > Agriotes > Agriotes lineatus. Next base: position 3,230 of record CALNHX010003448.1, on the reverse strand, counting down.
GTTCAATAAGCCTTGCATCTTTTATGCAGAAAATGTAGTGGGAAAATCCAATTATGTATTTAGATTCGTGTATGCATTCATATATACAGTTGATTGCCTAGTTAATGCTGCTTTTCCCCAGTGTTCACCTCTAATGTATTTCTGTTTTTACCAGCGTTTTTCTTGGTATATCATTAACAAATATTAACTGTAAAATGTGTTTCAGACTTCCAATTGATTAAAACATACTGTTTATTATGGAATCGGGTGCGATATTCTCTGGTAGGTCTTAGAATCGAGTAAAAATGTGTTGATTTTAAATAATACTTGATCAATAATTGAAAGTATTTCATGCATGTATAGTTTAGTTTTGCATTTGCAGCTTCAACAGTGTTAACAAAATCTATTTGAAATTTCATCTTTTCGTGCATAATATTGAAAACGTAGGAGCAAAGACGTTCAAACTGTTAACTCGGAAATGTCGGTTTACTTTTACGACTGCCCGAAGATTTGCCACTCTAAAATTGTATTAAATGCTGCATTATAAAGCCTGTTAAGTCTCTATGCAGTTGAACAGTAAACAAATTCAGAGTTTGATGAAATGCAATTTCAGATTACCGAAGCTTCGAGAGAATCCCGTTTCGCTAAAGCAATATTCCTGTGCCATAGCTTTCTTTTATTCGTTCAACAACTTGTGCACAGATTTGCATGAATTGTTATTGTTGTTTGATTTGCACACTGTTTGCTTTCAATTTTGAGTACAAGTCGAGACAACGAATGCATGTTCTGGGAAAACGTTGAACGTTGTTCAATTCCACGTGTATTTTCCTGCCGTATTTACATTTAATGCCGATAGTAAAACCCGTCGAACTTTTGCTTTATTGCAATCGGCTAAGTTCAAACAGCAATCTAGTTTAGATCCAGCAAACCTGTATAGCTGTATTATATAAGTATAGTACTTGTCTGATATAAAAAGAGCACTTAGGGCGCACCTACAAATTTAGAAGATTGAAAAAAGGAATGCTTTAGAAGGAACAAGCTCATTTATATCAAAAAATTGTGTAAATTGTGTATCAATACTTGCTGCAGCTGGAGACGTCTGCTCTGTTGCTTTATAAAATTTTAAACATTGATTGCCTAGCCAATAATTAACACTACAAAAACGTATTTCATATTTCTAGGTTGAAAACATGCTGGTGCGACGATGAATATAACTATTAAAATTCTTGGAAAATCTTTAGGTGTCTTTGTAGTCTAGGTTTGGAAACTGGTACATAAATGCTAGTATTACATAATATAGAATAAATTAGCGACTATTTTCAAAACAACGTTGATAATACAAGCACAATTACTCCGAATACGTCACTTTTTCTAAATAGTATTAAATACAAATACTAAGATTTTGCATACCTTTTGGAGTATATTAGTATCAACCATATTTTTATGCACATTTTGAGAATATTAATTTAGCCACAAAACATCGCAATTACCAAAATGAATTTAGAGTATTGCAATGGCCAGTATTACATTTTAGTGGGCAGTGACATAACTGGAAGTTGAATCAATTTTCTTCTATAGAAGCAACTAAGGTAAAACTTTTCAACTAACAATTACACCTAACTACAAAATCTATATTACCAAACACAAATAATAAATGATACAAAATTATCTGCAGGATCTCATAGATCAAACATTTCTAGTCCTTTCATATTCTTTATTTCTAGTTCACTTATATTCGTTGGTGTACGCTTTAAACTCATTTGTAGTTTTCGACGATAGCAACACTGTAACATTAGCCCCCGCGTCAAATTTACCTAAGGCACAAATGGTGTGTTAGAAATTTTAATGGCGCTAATTCCCGTTTCAACCTTCACTCACATTTCCCTAGCGTTTGTATTTTCGATAAAGCGGTCTTAGCCGCTATGCGCAGACGTACCGTAAAGCGGTACGCCCTATCTTGCTAAACAATCCCGTTTAATGCCCGGACCAGCTGATTCTCCCAGGCTAATATTGACATAACGTTAACCTAGAGCACGGCTTGCCCGATTACTAGGAGAAACCTCCAGCTCGCTGGCATGATCTAGATGCCTTGACGAAGCAAAATTAGCCCGCCTGCCGTGAGTTCGGACTCCGGTTTGCTTTTGCGTAGGGTACAAATTTCCAATTTATATCACTTCGAGTGGTCTAAACTTATTCATAAAGGATGTACCACGTCCATCCAGGCTCTATGTACTCGCCGTACACGTCACAGACACCGCAAAACACTTTCTTTCTGTTGAACTATAAATAACAAACACCATCTTTGCCGGCGCAAATACAGCCTGTTTCAGATCTGCCGCTTCCAGTACATCAAAGCTACGGAGCACCCGCGCCTACCGTCTTCGAGCTTTCTTTGAGAGGATCCATGGACAGCAACCGGGCCAAACTAGCGTGCAGTGTGGGTTGCCGAACGTCCCAAAAATAACCCAACGTCGAACTATTACGCCGAAGCAATTTTAGTTTATAATATTATAATATTTATGTACATAACATATTCATTAACTACAAATCATTTTGTATCTACTTAAATAAATCGCACGAGTTAATTTTGCAATGTGTTATTCCTGCATTTTATACATTTGAGTAAAACGGATCCTGGGCATCTGAGATTTACCCGAGGCAACCAGCTGAAAACTAAATTTAGCGAATTTTGGTCAAGTTTAAATAAGCACCCTTCGCAGGGATTTGAAATGAAATTTGAAAATTCCGGACCAAAGCCAGGTACATTATAATATCCTGCTGTATAACTCAGTGTGGAGCGTATCTAGGTATGTTTATGATGGTTCTAAAGACGGTAGTTTAAAGCATTTGTAGTATTTCCAGGGACTCAAATTTTATCCAGGTGAAACTGTTCAGGGTAGGGATTGTAGTGGACTGTATGTTTTTTAATTTGGACAGTTCCAGGTGAGGTATTAGGGGTACAGGGATGCAAACCAACGGTCATGTGCTGTCTCACACAAGGAATGTAGGAAAGACTTGGATTCGTTCGGCAGAGGTTCGTGAACACAGAAAAATATCTAACTGCATTCGCTTAGTGACTAGAAAATTCATATGTACATAAAAATATGACGTAAATTATAAAGGTTGAGTACATTATCCCAGTTCAACTTGCGTGTTACATTTCATAACCAGCTGTAATGTTTATATCAGCAATTCGTCGGAATTGAAGTTTATTCACCACGTCAGTGAAGAAGTGCGGACGCTTGCCAATA